>JAQBSW010001417.1:0-135198 GCA_029291075.1 Eudiplozoon nipponicum | reverse complement strand
GGAATAATAGGACGTCCTATTATTCCACATTCTTCTACCAAATATATAGTGGTTAAAGGGCGTAATACCGGCTCCTACTGATGGGTCGCCAGTAAGCACGAAACGAATGTGCATGAGATTATACTTTCCGTTCATGCTGCCTTTGGTTTATCCTTCTGGTCACAACTGGACTAATTTGTTATTAGGTTCGCAAAACCTAATACATACTTGATGATCATGGAAGTTCGAAACGCGTCAGTGCGTTGCGGTTGGAGGTAGTCTTGTTCTGTTGTTCGATGACTGGTTAAATACAATGGGATCGGTGGTTACTTCAAGCTCGAAAACTTGATTTAAAGAATTGTTACCACCACCCGCGCGATCACTTATTGTTAAATTGTATTGCCTATATAAGTGTGTGGCGAAAGCTACAAACAGTTAATGTTTGTGACTGCATAAAAATTGATCAGCCGACATTTCCAGTCTTGTTTAATGTATGCCAGACTGCTGGAGATGAGAGCCGCATATCTAACTTTTATTTCCATATATATTCAATGCAGTTTGATCCTCGATAGTCAGTTTGCCGTCGTTCTCTGTTGATGATCATGGAAGGTCGAAACACGTCAGTGCGTTGCGGCTGGCGGTAGTTTTGTTTTGTTGTCCGACGACTGGTTAAATACAATGGAATTGACGTTTACTTCAAGCTCGCAAACTTGATTTAAAGAATTGCCGTTAAATGTTACATAAATTTGAAATCAATTTGTAAATTCGCAAAGTAACTGTAATCAGAAAATTAGTGCAAGCAGTGTTGCTGAAGGGGAATTAGGCCGTGCACAGTTTTTTCGAGGCTGAAAAATGCCTCTCTGCCTTAGTTTTTTGGCACTTTCCTATTTCGAAAAGTCTGAAGTTAAATGATATAATATCCAAGCACAATTGTTTCATCTTTCTGGTGTATTGCAAAGGTTAAGTTTAATAAATGTTGTCATGTTGTGCTTCTTAAAACTGGGCATGTAAAGACTGAAGGTATGAACCATTTAATTAACAATATTTTTTGCAATCCCAACAAGTTTTTTATTAATTTATCGCAGACTTAACTATTTTCTTTCTAAAATGGAGTTCCGCTAATTAAAATAAGTTTTGAATTCCAGACAATGAATATAAAATCGTAACAGAAGCAGAGTTTGGATTGTTATTCCATTAGGAATCTGATTTAAAAGCAAACAATGATGACAAACGCCCACATTTGTAAATGTAGCTTGGCGAGATTTGCCAATAATTTCAAATTTATTCCAGTCGACGAAATATTCTTTCAGTAAAGCTCACATAACAGATTCTCGCGAACTGGGAACCGACTGTGATCGTTTTTTCGTTGATCAGACAAAGGATCTGGCTTTGTGACATGGTACGCTTTGTGCATGTGTCGAATGCGAATAGCTTTATTTCGAGTATACAATTAGCAATTGAGACGATTGTGAGGGTCGTTTGAAGGAATTAACCTACTTTTTATCAGATGGATTGGTCACACACGTCGGTTAAAAAAACTGAGTTCGGTTGTAGCAAATGTACTCAGATTATATGCTTTATCAAAGGCGCATATATATTGTATTAATTTGAGACCAGTGGTTTGAATGACTAATACAACAATCTAAATCGTCGACTGAGATATTGATGCCGTTGAGCAATCACATATATGAACACAGTTTAGAAGCCTTATTTGAATGTGTTTACGAGGTAGATATATTGTGGAAATAAATTTTTAATGAATTTGAGAAATAATTTTACTACAAGAATTGTGTTTTATTTTGATAAGATTATTCATTTAACGAGGCCCACTTTTCTTCATGCGTAAATGTTCTTAGAAAGTTTAATTAATACCGTGTGTTCGCGAGATTTATTAATAGTCATAATTCGTCGCAGAAAATATTCAAATTTTGGAATTTTAAACAAAAAGAGCAGAAAAATTATTACTACAAATTTTAACATTCAAGCACAAAACGGTTGGTTACGATTTATACCTACCGATTTCTGATGTCCTATCTGAAGCCTTATGTGGAGTAGCGGTTCCAATGTTAAATTGTCAATGTTCCTGTTTTTATTTTCGTAAGCAATCATGAAAATCTAAATTGAAATATCTTATTGTCAATAATCTCATAGTAGTTAAATTTTTCGATCAAAGTATTTTTCAATTATTGTTTTGATATAAAACGATTTAACAATTAATGACCGAATGTTTACTCTTGAGGAAGCCACAGTTGTATCAGACAGTGGCGTCGATTTTTCTTTAATGTTTTGTGTCTTATTTAAAGACGTTACTGGAATACTACTTTTATTGTGTGATTCCTGTTTAAATATTAGTATGTATACAGGGAAATAAAATTAGTACATTTCAACGTCGACAGCTCTGCAAAATCGAAATTTCTGTCTTAAAATGCAATTTTTTTGCTATTTTTATTGCAAATGTCAGAAAAACACATGGACGATATTTCGTCATTCAGAAAGCTTCAGAAGAACGAAAAATCTGGTTAAACTTATTCCTATTAATGTTTGATTTCGTATATGATAATTTCAGCGCATCACACAATTTAATCAGAAAGATATGTAGTCACTGTTAGCACAATCATAAATAATATCTGAAATTTTCCAAATATTACTAATATGCAATGTTAAATGTTTGTGTCGTAGTTATATACACGAACAATAATATCCTAATCTAATCGGCAGATAAGCAATAGATCGGAAAATCTTTTATTAATTAATGTATAATATAGAATATCAATAACTTTATTCAAGGTTGCAATTTGATAAAAAAACCCTGACCCATTATACACATACATTTTTTAATATAAACTTAGAATTGTGTAATGTAGAAAAGGCAATTAATCCAGAGACGCATATCTTAATATCAATTCCATATATATTCAATGCGGTTTGATCCTCGATAGTAAGTTTGCCGTCGTAATCTGAAGATGATCATGGGAGGTCGAAACGCTTCAGTGCGTAGCGTCTGGCGGTAGGTTTTCTATATTTTTCGACGACTGGTTAAATAAAATACGATTGGTGTTTACTTCAAGCTCGCAAATTTGATTTAAAGAATTGTTACCACTACCCACGCAATTAATTATTGTTAAATTGTATTACCTATGTTGTGTCTACCTATATTGGATGGTCCACGTACACGTATGTCGTCTGTGTTTATTATCAGCGTATCGTCGAGACGAGACTTAATTATGCCTAATTCTGCAGTTAAATTATTCATTTGCGAAGTCAGTCCCTGAATCAACTTTCCCAACCCATCAGAAGCCATCTTAAATGTACCACAATGCTTTATGTTTACTCAATTAAATATAGAATTTTGCGCGCATAACGAGCATCGATTTAATAAAACAAATTTCCAAATATTAATTAATTTATGTTCACTTCGGCTCGAAGTCTGCTTTTATCATTGGACTGACTGCTTCATTCTTATACGGGCGCTTCTGCGAGGAATTTCTGTTGAAATAATGTCTGCCCTAGATAAGACTCTTTGTTCATTATTTGTCTTAAAGGTGGTTATTGCCACATCTTCCCCCCTTCAGGAATCGGCTTTGGAACTCTGCTTAAACGATCAAGTGTAACAGCTCGTGGTCCATCGGGCATGCTAACAAAAACAGTATTGTGCTCTGAGTCCACCCTCTCCACGCGATACGGCCCATCATTGACAGCCTGCAGTGCCATGGGCTCGACCTTCGCGACCATGACATAGTCGCCGACTTTTAGGCGAGAGCGTGTCGGTTGCCTTGCATAGCATTGTCGCTGTGTGGCGCCAACATATTCAGTTAACTGTTTTAGTCGCTCCAGAATATCCGCTATGGTGCAGCGCTTATGGGATCCTTGGATTACAGGTTCACCTGGCAGTCTTATGTGTCCTCCCTAGACCATGGTCGTTGAAGCGACTCCTGTAGCTGTTGAGGCCGTAAAGCGCATGGCCCGCTTGACCAAGTGTAATTTGTCTCTCCACGTTCCCGGGCTCTCGTGGCACCAACATCGCAGAACCTCTTTCATCGTCCTATGTGCGCGCTCAGCAGTCGCATTCGTTTGTGGGTGATAAGTGGCTGTGCTTTATGTCAAGGTCTTTGCACCACTGATTAAATTCTTTCGACTCAAACTGTGCGCCTTGATCGCTAACAATAACTTGTGGTGCACCGAATCGATTTTCCCATCGCTCTTCTAAGCACGTTATAATCTTTTCTGTTGTGATCTTCTTCAGTGGTACAAACTCGACCCCTCGGGTAAACTTATCGACCATGGAAAACACATAGGACACCTCGACACGAGCTACCGGCAGTGGACCTACCAGGTCAATATGTAGAAACTCGTTCCTTGCAGTGGCATTGAAAGCAATCGGAGTGACTTTTTTCTCGTTTTTGTGGTTTACAACGTTGGCATGTAGTGCACTGTTGACAATAGCTACGAATTTCTTTGGACATGCCAGGTCAATACAATCGTGACTGCAATGTCTAAATGAGCCGCCCAGCGCCGGGATGTTACAACGTTTCATGCCAAAAGGCCATTATTTCTGTTCTTATAGATTCTGGCACAAACCATTGCACTGTTTTTCCTTCTTTCCGCACCAACAGGCGTTCTATGGGCTCAACGTTTTATATGGTGCAGACACGACTGTGCCGTTTTTTTATTGATTGACTATTTCCTGGCACATATAATCCTTTCTTTGTTCTTCAGAGACCTTTATAAGTGGCGAAACCAGCACAGCAGAAACTCTGCTGAGCGCATCGGCTGCCGCATTCCCGATTCCTGCTCTATGATGAATTGATACACCTTATTCTTCCAGTTCTTTAATGGCTCGATGTACTCGCTTCTTCTCATTACATAGTGATCTCCAATGCACTAGCGCTTTGTGGTCGGTAAAGACGTCACTGTGTTCCCCAATGACAAAATATCTAAACTTCCGTAGCGCCCATTGTACGGCAAGTAATTCCTTTTCTGTGACGGTATAGTTCTGTTCCGCCTTAGTGAGTGTGCGTCTTATATATTGCGCAGGACGTCCGTCAGCTTGTAACACCGCTCCTATACCAATATCTGACGCGTCTGTAACAATTGACATATTACCTACCGGGAAAATCAAAATAGTTGCATCTATAAATTTCTATTTGCATAGCACAAACGCATCTTGAATCTCCTCCGTCCAAAGAAACGGTATCTTGGCACTAGTTAACTTAGATAAGGGTTGTTGCGTAACCGCCATCCCTGCGAGGTATGGTCTATAGAAATTCACCATACCAATAAACCGGCGCAATTTTTTTCTAGTAGTAGGCACCGGATAATCCTTGATAGGTTGTACATTCGAATCTAACGGCATGCATCCCTCCCGCTGAGACTAAGTGCCCCAAGTACCGCATTTCTTGACCTATCTGAACCTTTTCTGGATTAAAGTATAATCGCCATTCTACAGCTTTGGCCAACATGTTCTGCAGCCTAACACGTAATTCGTGTTCAGTAGTGGCCCATATAATAAAATCGTCCACGTAAGCTGTTGTACAAGTTAAGTCAGACACGAACGAGTCCATCATTCTTTGGAACACTTTCGGTGCGTTTTTAAGGCCAAATGGTACCCGGGTGAATTGGAAATGACCTTGGGGTACTTGTACCGCTAACTTCCATCGGTCTACGAGACGCACGCCTATTTGCCAAAATCCCTGTTTAAGATCAAGCACGGCAAATAATTTGCCTCCCGCTAGCTGTAGGGACAGATTACGCAGAGCCGGCATGGGATACGAGTCTGGTTTCGTCACTGAGTTCAAATGCCTGAAATCAGCCGCCGGTCGGAGCGAACCATCCTTTTTCGAAAAACAGATGATGACGGTTGAAGAACGCCGGCTTCTATCATTTCTTGGGTTGCTCGAGTCGCTGCTGCTAATTTCTTTGGAGGCGCACCATATACTTTTGGTGGTACGTAACCTTCATTTAGTTCTAGCCATAGCTTAAACTGGTCGACCGTCGGCCCTGGACATTTGCTGCAATCAGGCAGTTGGAATATAATGTTATATTGGTTTCGAAGATTCTTCCACCACCCAGGCAAACAACTAGTCTCCTGCATCTTAGGGGTACATATAGACTTTATTGAACTTATTCTCTCAGGCCTCGATATGCATACATGTTTATTTTGACAGTCTATCGTCTTAACCCATTTTCTAATGAAATCAAGTCCCAATAAGGGCGTTTGCGTATTCGAAACAACAAAAGACATATGATAGACATTTTCATTTATTAACAACTTCGTGTCCCACTCGCTCTCAGCCACCATCGATGCGCCCGATGCCTGACATAAACTTGCTTTCGTAGGTTTTACATTGTTCAATCTCCAAGTCAATGGTAATACCGACACATCAGCTCCAGTATCCAATTGATTTATTACTGGCTATCCGTTGAAGAGTTCTAAAAATTTATTTTTAATAAAAATCCTTACATTTGGCAATGTTTCCCACACTTCCTTTTCTTCAAAGGTTATCTGGTCCGGACCACTTTTTTGTTTGTTCTGATGGTCTTCACTCGATATACCCCTTTGGAGCCTCCGAAGGATTAATATTTGTGCTCTGATTTCGCCCACCTTTATTTGTGAGATAGTGAACCCTGTTTCCCCACTGAACTGGCCGTTCTCGAGGAGCAGTACATTGGTTTTGCTGACGCTTATACGCCGTATTCGTCAGAGCTGGAGTCCTTATATAGTGACTTTGATTCCAGGCCACTGGCTGTTATCTTCTGTCGCGGAATTGATTATTACGCCGCGAAGAATTCCAGTACGGTATGTGGCTCCTGCCAGAAGTTGTAACTGGACCCATGCGTGGAGTTGCAGCTGCCACATTGTTTGTCCTCACGGCCGAACTTTGAAGAGCCTTAAGACTCTCTTCCGGTCCTCCCTGGGCGCTGGATATTACACCGTATCTGGTAGGATCCAGCAGCATGAACATGATGGCCTCATGCGGATGCAACCCGGGTAAAGACTCAGTAAGCTTCGAGAACCACCGATTGATACGTGCCATGGTATCCATGGGCATCTCACCCAGTAATGGTTTCAGTCTGTATAATTCTGAGAATACCTCCTAAGGACTGGCCCAGAAATGATCCAACACACGTCTTTTGTAATCTTCATACGTGAGGTCAACCGGAAATTCCAATCGGACTGTACTGTCCGGTCCACTAATTCCTGGACAGCCACACGCACAATAGGTGCTTCTAATGTAAATTCTTGCGCTCGAGCTAATGCTTCAAATTTTTATAACCACAACTGTGGCCTTTCCACATCTAGTGGTGCCAGCATGGGCTTCAACTCTGATTACCATCTGAAATAACTCGTCGATTCGGCTGAAAACGCCGGCATATTTCCTTCTGATTCCTCTTCGGCGCGGTCGCCATTGTTGTGTCCACCTATATTGGATGGTCCACGTACACGTATGCCGTTTGTGTTTATTATCAGCGTATCGTCCAGACGAGACTTAATTATGCTTAATTCTGCAGTTAAATTATTCATTTGAGAAGTAAGTACCCGAATCAACGTTTCCAACCCATCAGCAGCCATTTTAAATGTACCACAATGCTTTATTTTTAGTCAATTATATATAGAATTTCGCTCGCATAACGAGCATCGATTTAATAAAACAAATTTCCAAATAATAATTAATTTATGTTTACTTCGGCTCGAAGTCTGCTTTTATCATTGGGCTGGCTGCTTCATTCTTATACGGGCGCTTCTGTGAGGAAATTCTGTTGAAATAATGTCTGCCCTAGATAAGACTCTTTGTTCATTATTTGTCTTAAAGGTGGCTATTGCCACAACCTATATATGTGTATGTGGCGAAAGATTCAAACATTTAATGTTCGTTAAATACTGTTTGTTGCGAAGAACTAATATCTATGCAAGTATGTATTAGGTGTTGCAACCTAGTAACAAATAAGTTCGGTTGTGAACAGAAGGATAAACGAAAGGCAGCATTAACGGAAAGTATATTATCATGCACATTCGTTTCGTGCTTACTGGCGACACATCAGTAGAAGCCGGTATTACGCCCTTTAACCACTATATATTTGGTAGAAGAATGTGGAATAATAGGACGGTACAATTTTCTAGACTAATGTGTAAATCTGCAATAATGAAGCTAACATCATATAAAGTCTACGACAATGCGACTTCAACGCTAACTCACACTATATAATATATATACCGAGTCTGTAAAGGATACTAACACTGTGGCTATTGTGTTAGTAACCGATTCCAACATTAATGAACCGAAAAGGTACATGGTACTAACACTATAGTTTCCGAGTCGGTACATGATACCAACCTGATGGATATCAATTTATGCTAAAGTTCACCGAAATTGAGAATTACAACAATTTCTGAACAGCTGTTACTCCAGTTAATCCACACACTCTGGTTTTGATCGATATCAGTTATCACATTTCGCAGTAAGCATGACATCATACAATTCGATATATAACAGTTAAATACTGTTTGTTGTGAAGAACTAATGTTCGTGACCGAATATAAATTGTGCAGCCGACATTTCCAGTCATGTTTAATGTATGCGAGACTGCTAGATGTGAGAGCCGTATATCTAAATTTGATTTCCTTATATATTCAATGCGGTTTGATCCTCCATAGTCAGTTTGCCGTCGTACTCTGATGATGACCATGGAAGGCCGGAACGCATCTGTGTGTTGCGGCTGGCGGTAGTTTTGTTATGTTGTTCGGCGATTGTTTTAATACAATGGGATTGGTGTTTACATCAAGCTCGCAAGCTTGAATTATAGAATTTATCCAGCAGACCGATTTCGTCCTTATTAGGTACTTATCACATACTTTCTGGATTTGCCGCTAGTAGGAATCAAACCTGGACATGTATGCTTCGGAATATGGTGCTCTCACCAGAATTGCAGTAATAACGACTTCGAGAATTGATTAAGTGTCAACTTGTTGATTGATTTTAGTTTTTTACATTCTGTGCGCTAACAACTGATATGATGAAATTTGTTAGAGGAAACCGGCAACACATCGATCATTGACACTGCAGTTTTGACGACTTTTAACGGTCTACTTAATGTCAGCCGTTGATGGCTAATCATGATGGACAACAGTGTTCAAGCAACACACTATGTCAAATCAACCTTTTGTATTGACGAAGCGGAAGATGGTGTAAAGTAGATAGTCAGAGTGACTGTCGGGTAATTCTTTGTCAAATATTTCAGATGCCTAGCTGACACAATAACAGACATATTGATTATTTTCATGTAAAATATATCGGGTTCATCTACACGTCCATTGTTTAAAGATTTGTCTATTTACTTTTGCTCATATTTATGTATTTTAGAGCTTTTTCATTGATGGCATAAATTTAATTAGGCTTCAAAATTTGAATATTTTACTGCGGGAATATAGTGTTTGCTCAAAATATTGAAGCCTTTCTTTTTATTAATTTCAACCAAGGTTGCCGTAGAAAGCAAGAAGGGATCGCATAGAAACTATTAGTAATTTTTTTGTAAACTTTGACATAAATGTTCAATTTCAAGTGTTCTTAATACATAGTTTATTAAATCAATTTGTGGGGAAGTATGTTAAGAATCTATATAAGCCAACAAAGTTTTAATAAAATTTCAATATGTACATCCCATTAATAAATGCCGTGGAAAGGCTCGTCTTCTTCATTGGCACCGAGGCGTTCGACAAGCCAAATTATTTAGAAGAAATAGACATACGTACAGAAGATAGACAATTAAGATGGGTCGGCTCAATGATGACAGAGAAGTCTGTGGTGATTCAACAGGCGTTAAAAAAATCAATGGTGGCTAAGCTCAGATCTTGAGCAAACAAGAAAAAACTTCTATTGCACGAATAAGTTAATTCAATTCTTACTTTGCACTTAAAGTTAGATGAGTTGTTTGTATTCTGTTTAAACATTTGCATATGACTTAGCACAATGAAGTCGTTTGGACAAAAAAATTCCCTATTTAAACAATAATTGATTGCGCGAGTGGTGGTAACAATTCTTTAAATCAAGTTTGCGAGCTTGAAGTAAACACCAATCCCATTGTATTTAACCAGTCGTCGAACAACATAACAAAACTACCGCCAGCTGCAACGCACAGACGCGTTTCGAACTTCCATGATCATCATCAGAGCACGACGGCAATCTGACTAACAAGGATCAGACCGCATTGGATATTTATGGAAATCAAAGTTAGATATGCGGCTCTCACATCTAGCAGTCTCGCATACATTGAACTTGACTGGAAATGTCGGCTGCGCAATTTCTATGCAGTCACGAACATTAACTGTTTGTAGATTTCACCACATATACATATATAGGCAATAAAATTTAAACAAGAATTGATTGCGCGAGTGGTGGTAACAATTCTTTAAATCAAGCTTGCGAGCTTGAAGTAAACACATGTCGTCGAACAAAATAGTAATTTGGATTTTCTGGAATGTTTAATATTGATAAACGTCGGCCTATAAACATTAAACGTGTGACTAGACATTAGTTGGTATAAGTTATAACTGACCTCCCACGAAACTGAGCTTACTAATATATGAATGTGCAGAAATATTTTGTTCAACCATTAACATTTCAAAGGGAACCGCTTGGAAGTATTGGGGAACAGATTTACGATAGCTCACTATGTTCAATATAAAAGGTGTTGATTTTAATTGTCGCGAATATGCTATATTTGTTAAACTAGAAATGTCATATTGATGTAATGCACGAGTTATTCCTCTAAATAATAATTAAATGCGTGACTAGACAAAAGTTGGTGCAGATAATATCTGATCTCCCACGGATCTGCAAGATTCTGGTATACGCATTTGTTGATATATTATTTTCGACCTTTAACATTTAAGAAGAATTAGAATAAAGTTTCGCGAGACGGATTTACTGTCGAATATAAAGGGTGGTGAAATCGATTTTCTCGAATATGATATATGTAGTGTACATGAGTTATTATATTGATTTAATGCTGGTTTCATTACACTGAAACATTATTTGCGTGCCTAGACATTAGTTGGTACAAGTAATACCTGGTTTACCACGGGACTGCTGCGTGAGTGAGCAGATATATTCTGTTAAATAAATAATATTTTAAAGGTATTAATTAAAAGTTTTGCGAAGCAGATTTACAACAATACACACATTTGGCTACTACAGGATTTCTGTTTTCGCAAATATGTTATATTTGGATAGCTTGAAATTCGTATGGATATAATGCTGGGGAAATTCAATTAAAACTTTAACGGCGTTACTAGATAATGATTTTTATAAATTATATTGTATCTCCAACACAGTTTCATATTGCACAAAGAAAAATGCACTGATATTCTTTGCTGTATAGTTTGCCTTCAACAAAGTTTCTACAGGATCGCAATCATCAGTTTTAAAACAATTTAAATAATTAGAATTCTCATAAATAAACAAAAAGTATGTTATACTCCACATTGTTGAATGTTAGTGCGAATGACATGACATTAAATAACGCATTATATTTCAGTTAAATGGCATGCGTTTGAAATCTATACGATTCGTTTACGTTACTGCATATTTGAAGAATTTTTTAGTATACCATCATCAATTTCAAAGAAATTAGTCCACGCTTAATCTAACTTTTATATTATAGTAAATCCTAATTAAATCCTAATTCGGAAATTCTGGTTAATATAATATTTTTTCCTCCAAATGTCTTTCGCCTTCAATGTTAAGCGTAAACGACATTACACAATTCGTTAACCATATTATATTTTAGGTAAATGAATGTGCGTTAAAGATAGCATATCATTCGTTTCCACAATTATATGTTAACGTATTTGCAGATATTTCAGGAACAACAAATTGGTTTTCAATATAGCTTACTAATAGATTGACTAAAATTTACTATTCTAGCAAATACAAATTAGAATATGTTATCGTGAACTAAAATATTTAATTTAATTTTTTCCATAAAAATGTCTTTCTTGTGCAAATATATATATAGCATTATAATATTCATTAATTATTTTATATTTCGGATAAATGTACGTGCGTTATAAATCGAACACGATTCGTTTCCAATAAAGAACAATGACGCGATAGCACAATTTAGAGGAATGCCATATGCAGTGTAGTCCAAGCTTAACCCATTATAAATATTTTATTAAATCCTAATTAAATAGTTTATAGACAGCAGATTTGATTAATTTAATTTGGTCTCTCCACTTTTTTTACGTTTAAATGCCACGAAACCACTTGTGAGCAGCATTCTCCCGCAGAGAAGTGCGAGCTCGATAAGTTTTTACAATTGCATTATGTCTTAATTACATGTTTATTTGCAAAATAATGTTTCTCGTGCTTAGCCTATTATTTATACTTTAGTAAATCCAGATTAAATATTATATTGCTTTGTCTTTTATGTGCTAGTTTAAATATAAACTGCTTTGAATTATTCATCATCTACTTTCGTCTTCAAATGATTGCCCATGTATTATAGATCGCATACCAATCATACTCTTTTGTTTTTTTAAACATCATATTTGAAGGTTTTACTGACATAACTGCTTTATTGTTGCAGAAATATAGTCCAAGCTTAACTTTTCTTCAAAATTCAAGTCTGTCAAAATTGTATTAATCTACTTTCGAAAGTCATGATTAATTTCAACTTATTCCCACCAAATGATTTTTTTGTCAATTTTAGTTGCAAATCGCATGACATGGTTTATCAAAAATGTTCAACTTCAATTAATGCACATCTATTACGGAATGCATTCTATTCGTTCCCATTATTGCATATTGACATCGTTGCAAATCTTAAAGGGATACCAGTGTCATTTAGTCTACGTTTAACATGTATTTAATATTCTAGTAATGGAAAATTAAAACTGTTTTGATTAGTTTAATATGTTGTTCAAATATAAATAAAATTGCATAACAAAAACTTTTATCAATATTTTCCTTGTCGAAAATCGATTTTCGATAAAAATCGATATAAGATTAATTTCCAACATAGCACAATACATACATAGATTTTAGAGGAATATCATCTTCATTGTCAGGGTAAAGTAGACCAAGTTTATATCCATTTCTATTATTCTAGTAATTACAAATTAAAATATTTTTTTGTCGCCAGATCCGATTAATATAGTTTTGTCCCTCCAAATGTTATTCATCTTTGATTTCAATTGTAAATAGCATTACATAATTGATTAAATTTATTGTCTTTTGAATAAAGTTTTAATTACTGACATTATACGATAATAAGCTTCGTATTCAGTGTAATATATTTTACATTGTTCTATCATTAGTATTCATTTAAATACGTATAAGAACATGTTGTATTCGATAAATATGATTGACAAAATTTATCTCTTCCAATAAGTATCTTGTACGAATTTTAATGTGAAAGGTACATTCTATTTCGCGTAAATTTACATGCCCTAGAGATCGCACACTTTGTGTTTCAATTACCGAATACTGTGTTTGCTACAGGCTGAACAGTAATAAGAGATTCATTTTCAGTGTATATAATTTCAAGTTTAATTTATCACGAATAATCTAATAGATAAATATTAGAATACGGTAAAATCGACAAATTTTGTCTGATTATCTTTGTCATTCAAAATCATTTTCTTTTGCGATTTGAATGTTAATGAAATAACATTATAAACGAACAATTTTCATTTTCATGTAAAAGTTCCTACGTTAGAGAATTCATACGATCATTTCCAATTTATGTGTAATATTTGAATCACAGTTTATATATGACTTACATCTTAATTGTAAAAGCAATGTAGTACACGTTTAAACCTAATAAATGTTTATCTGAACACGTTATTGTCTACAGATGAGATTGGTTTATTGTGCGATTATGAATGTTAATGACATGAATTCATTTGTTAATAGTATACTCTTGTAGGTAAATCCACGTGCCTTGAACTCGTTAATCAATCGTTCCCGTTAGGTTATAATGATTTAATTACAGATTAAACTTCAGTATCTAAATAGAATAGTGGACGTTTATCACACCATTAATAGTTTATTAAAAATATTTCAAAAAATGTTAAAGTCAATAGATGTGATTGTTTTAAATATTTTGATTCAGTTTTAATTTATGTTTGATTTGAAATGTAAATTACATAAAATAATAAATGAAAATTATTAACCGTCCTATAAATCGACGCGCGCTAGATACTGCATAAGATCTGTTCCCATTAAGGTATAATATCGCAATTAAAGTTTAAAAAGAAATACCAGCTTCATTATCAAAGTTGATTATTAAACATTTAACCTATCTTTAATAGCCTATTCAAAGATAATGTAACACGTTATATTCGAAAGATTAGTTTAAATTAAATATATCCCTTCATGTATCTTCCAAAGCGATGTTAAATTTAAATGTCATGATAATAGTTATCTGAATTATACTCAATGAAGTAAACAACCGTGCGTCAGAAATCGTATAAGATAAACGCAAATTTGTGTAAAATGTCGTAGTTATAGAATATAACGGAATGCCGAAATTCAATTTAGTATTATTGGAATTGTCCAATTTTAACCTAACTATAATATTCTAGTATATAAAAATTAGAATTCGATATCACCGTCAGAAATAAATTTAATATTATCCGTCTTTCGCGATGTGAAATGTAAATTGAATGACATTATAAATAAGCAATTTTCTCTTTTATGTAAATACACGAGTGCTATTAATCATAGTAAATCTATTATCATTATACTTTAATGTCATAGTTATAAATTTTTTTAGGCATCCAAGCTTCATTGTTAATGAAATAAAGTTGATGTTCTACCTGCAATTAATATTCCAGCAAATAATTATAAGAGCACATTATAGTTAACTGATTTCATTTATTTAATTTTTCTCCTTTTAACACCTTTCTTCCGCGATTTGAAATGTAAACTACGTGAAAGTTTTTATCAATGATATTATTTTTCAAATAAATGCACTAGCGTAATTTATAATAATTATAATAATTCATAATAACCTAATTACAGATTTTTTGGGAATTCCAGGTTCGTTCGCCAAAGAAATATATTTCTCGTTTAACCTGTTATTATTAGTTCAGTTGGTACATTTTAGAACACAATATAGTCGACAGATCTGATTGTCTAAATTCCCCCCCCCCTAATGTCTTACTTGTTCGATATTGAATATAGATGGCTAAATATTGTTTGTTGCGAAGAGCTAATATATATGCAAGTATGTATTTGGTGTTGCGAACCTAGTAACCAATTAGTTCAGTTGTGACCAGAAGTATAAACCAAAAACAGCATGAACGGAAAGTATAATCTCATGCACATTCGTTTCGTGCTTACTGGCGACTCATCAGTAGGAGCCGGTATTACGCCCTTTAACCACTATATATTTGATAGAAGAATGTGGAATAATAGGATGGTACAATCTCCTAGACGAATGTGTAAACCTGTAATAGTGAAGCTAACATCAATCTAAAGTCAACGACAATGCGACTTCAACGCTAACTCACACTATAATATATATATATATATATATATATATATATATATATATATATATATATATATATATATATATATATATATATATATATATATATATATACGGAGTCTGTAAAGGATACTAACACTATGGCTATTGTGTTAGTAAACGATACCAACATTATTGAACCGAAAAGGTACATGGTACTAACACTATGGTTACCGAGTCGGTAAATGATACCAACCTGATGGATATCAATTTATGCTATAGTTCAGCAAAATTGATTTATCCTTCTGGTCACAACTGAACTAATTTGCTACTAGGTTCGCAACATCTAATACATACTTGCATATAGATGGCTAGACGTTTTTTATTTTCTACATATACTTTCATTTAAATGCACTTCAGTTTAAGATTGTATCGCACAGTTTCCATTTTCAGTTATATTCTGTAACGGCTCAAGAACAATTCGCCGACATATTGCCTAAATGAAATTCAAATTTCATTTACGCAACACCATAAAACGAGTAAAAATTTCCGTTTTCTACTCTTAAAAAACCCGGAGGTATAACATGCTTGCTATTATCGCGTCTGGTGTCTCCTGGTGTGCACGGCGTGTGCTTGCTGTCTCGCGTCGCATTGGCTGTTTACCTACGCCGACTACTGGACTGGCGTTAGGCTGAGTCACCTAGTCATCTGGGATTGTGTCACAGCAAATGATCGATCATCTATTTATTGGACTTCTACGTGTTCCAGTCACTATGGTGTTGTCGCAGATCTGCAACATGACAATTCCGAGCCGTCACATAGCCACTCGCCCTCTGATTTCAAAGCAACAACGAAGGAACACCAACCTGTCAACCAGAGCCGGCCTCAAGTGTCTAGCAGTACATATAGACGCTGCTAAACTACCTAACTTTATCGGCATTTTCCGGGGAACACAATTCGGGTCCTAATACGGACCACCAACAGTAACTGTAATTCGGCCTCCACGACACTTAACTTTTTTGTAACGACGCACGGCATTTACTTGAAGCGTTTTACAATACTATTACATTCTATGTAAAAGTGCTATTTGTCAATTTTAACCTCTACTTAATAACATATAAATTTAAAGTTGAAATTGCTTATCGGCGACAGTCCTGTTAAATTCAACTGTCTCCCCAAACGCTCTTATTTTAATAATTTTAATGTAAACAGTCAGAAAATATATATTAACAATGTTATCGTGTAGCAAACGGCAAGTGCGCTGATTAGCTCACACGATTTGTTAATGATGATATTTAGTGATGATCTAACATATCTTGCTGGAATGATAACTTTATGGTTAAAGTAATAAATTACATATTTACACTGTCGTTAATGATCTAGAATGCCATAATTAATATAATTTTTCGTCAACAAATTAGTAAAAATTAAATTTGTCCCTCCAAATATATCATTGCGGGATTTTTAACGAAAACAGCATGCCATACACACACACACACACACACATATATATATATATATATATATATATATATATATATATATATATATATATATTGCAAAATAATTCCACAATGAAAGTGATGACACACCACATGACGTTACACAAAAGAAATAATCTAAATTGCAAAAAAACAGACGTAGCTAAGAGGGATTAATATGACAAATGTACAGATTTGACTGGATGACCGAAAATATTAACGAATACAGAATAATGGCTATAGTAAGCGGTATATATAAGATTTATTAAAAAAATTAACTCCATGGATTACGGTTCTTTTTTCTCATATTTAAAAAAATGGTGAAACTTTTAACGATAAAATTATTAATGCAACGTGGTTACTCTATTTCACGAAAGTCTATTAATGCATATATAGATTATATATATGGGTGACAAGTAGTCTGACTCGGTTTTACTTCTATTTCTTAGTAGGTGTATATCCGTTTGTGTCTAAGCGAATGAATGTTTGCGTGTAGGGGTCCTGCTTGTTGTGTTGCAAAATAATATCTGTGAACTGTTCATTTTTGTAAAGGTGGATTGGGACTTTGCATTGCTAGTCATTACTTGTAATGAGTATTACTTCCTTAAGTATAGACTTCTTGCTCTGCTGTGCTCTTTTAATTTTGTTCTATCCAGAATTATAACAGAGTCAGACTATTTGTCACCCACATAATAAAATGACAAAACCTGATATATATATATATATATATATATATATATATATATATATATATATATATATAAACAATGATTCATGTGATTTTACTACTAAAAACAAGTGTGACCTTTAATCTTACTGTCGAATTTAGTGTTTTACTGAATTCCTACCAAAGTAAATGGACTTCATGTCTCTCAGGCTATCTAAGAAAACAAAATTTAATTTTATAGACAATACAATTAAACAATAATTGATTGCGCGGATGGTGGTAAAATTATTTAAATCAAGTTTGCGAGCTTGAAGTAAACACCAATCCCATTGTATTTTACCAGTCGTCGAACAACATATATATATATATATATATATATATATATATATATATAATGTGATTCTGCCGTGTGGGGCAGGTGATTTGGATATTAAAAACAAGTGCGACTTTTTAATCTTTACTGTCGCATTTATAAGTTTTACTGGAATTCACAATTCACTGCCAAAGTAATGCACTTCACATTTACCCTGATTATTATATTCAAGAAACCAAACTTTAATTTTTATATAATTAAACGAACATTGGTTGCGCGGGTGGTGATAACAATTATTAAAATCAAGGTTGGGGTCTTGATATAAACACCTGAAGCATTAATTACTTACATATGTCAGTATAAACTAAGAATTGTAGAGTGTAGAAAAGGCAATTCATCCAGTAGACCGTTTTCGTCTATATTGGGAACTCATCATGTGCTGGCTAGAATTTGCCGCGGACAGGATTCGAACCTGGGCACGTCTGCTTCGGAATCTGGTGCTCTAACCACTGAGCCATCCTGCCGCACACTACACTGCACACAATTTTCAGTTATATACTAACTAATATAACTTGGTTAGTCTATTTTTCCTTTAGGTGGAGCTGATATGGCATCCATTTAGACCCAAAGTTACAACTAACCATCCCTAATCTGTCACTACTGAACAGACACCACACTACATGGGGAAGTGGTATTGAAATGAACATTTATATAATTAAACGAACATTGGTTGCGCGGGTGGTGATTACAATTATTATAATCAAGGTTGCGGTCTTGATATAAACACCTGACCCATTAATTACTTACATACGCCATTATAAACTAAGAATTGTATTGTGTAGAAAAGGCAATTCATCCAGTAAACCGATTTCGTCCTTGGTTGGAACTTTTAGTTCAAATGGATGCTATATATGAGCTCCATCTAAAGGAAAAAATAGACTAAATCCTGCTAGATTAAAGCTATAACTGAAAATTGTGTGCAGTGTAGTGTGCGGCAGGATAGCTCAGTGGTTAGAGCACCAGATTCCGAAGCAGACGTGCCCAGGTTCGAATCCTATATATCAGAAACTTGTTCCGTAATGCATGTAATACGATTTACTAAAAAATATTATATCTAACTTATCTGGATTCGTTAGTGACATTTTCCATTCAAACAATCATAAATTTATACCCGTCTTAATAAATCACATCTTAGCTTTGTCTATCTTGCCAATATGCAATTGAGACTTAATGTTTTTCGTAAATCCATATGATGTACAATCGCCTACTATCGCGGAATATATATATATATATATATATATATATATAATATATATATATATATATAATATACATATTTGCATTTAGAAAGCGATTCCTTAAATTTCCATACATTTGGAGAAATGAAAAGTAGTTAAAAAAATTGGCATTAATTGAGGTGGACGCTGTACTAGAAACCTTTAAAATATAGTACATGAAAAAATAAATCAATATTGCGACATTCCGTCGTCCCTTAGAAAAACGTTTACGAAGTCTCACATTTGTATTGTTTGTACATGAATTGACTGATAACTTATCACTAAGTAGGCAGAGTATTGGAATGTTGTAATTGCATGGAAAATTAAAAATTAAATTTCAGTTTTCAAACTAAACTTGCCTGGTAAAGTCGAATTATATTGGCGTGATGGGCCACTTTTTGAAGGACATTAATTTCACGAGAAATCAAACGTCGCGTTGAGGCATCAAGATTTGACTTGTTAATTATTTTGACCGCTACAAGTTCTAAATACAATAGGAAGAAGTTGAATAATTTTTTTCGGATATAATTAACAAAAAAATTTTTATTTGTTCAACATTTTATATATTCATTTTGTCAAAATTTTAGTTAAAAGTGATTTCTAACTTTTTAACGTTATAATAAGTAGACCAATCAATGGAACACCAAATATCTTGTTTTGAACGTTAAAATTAAATAAAATTTAAATTACACTATAGAGCATATTTCGCAGCATAAACTATCAAATAATAATTTTAATTTTTGCATTATGATGAAAAATATTAAGCTTCAAAATACTCATTTTTACTATATTTTCATTGACAATTATGTATTAGTTGTTGCGCACCTAGTAACAAATTAGTTCAGTTATGACCAGAAGGATAAACCAAAGACAGCGTGACAGGAAAGTATGATCTCGTGCAAAATTCTTTCTTGTTTACTAGCAACTCATCAGTAGGAGCCGGTATTACGCCCATTAACCACTATTTATTTTGGGTGAGATATGTGGATAATAGGACTGTACAATCTCATATATGATTTGTGGAACCTGTGACTTCAACGTTAACTCACTCTATAATATATATATATATATATATATATATATATATATATATATATATATATATATAACGAGTTAGTAAAGGATTCTAACACTATAGCTGGCTGTGGGGTAAACTGATACTAACATTATAGAACTGAAAAGGTACATGGTGCTAACACTTTGCTCGATACATGGTACCAACATGATGGATATCAATGGCTATAGTTCATCGAAATGAGAGTTACAACTATTTCGGGAACACCTGTTACTCCAGTAAATCCAAACACTCTGGCCTTGTTCGATATCAGATATCACATTTCGCGGTAAGCATGACATCATTAAATGCAATATATAAGTTAAATACTGTTTGTTGCGGAGAACTAATATATATGCAAGTATGTATTAGGTGTTGCGAACCTAGTAACAAATTAATACAGTTGTGACCAGAAGGATAAAGCACAGGCAGCATGAACGGAAAGTATAATCCCGTGCACATTCGTTTCTTGCTTACAGGTAACTCTTCAGTAGGAGCCCGTATTACGCCCTTTATCCACTATATATTTGGGTGAGGAATGTGAGAAATTAGGACTCTACAATTAAAATTTCTGTCTGGTTTTGTTACAAATACATATGTAGACTGAATTTGATTATATAAAATAAATTTAGCAAAATGTTATAAGTTTTTATTTATAAACATTGCAATTTAATTAAAACACAAATAAGAGTATTATTTTAACTTTCACCAAATATTGGACGTTACACAAATTAACATTGTTTAGCTTGTGCATACGATAAAATATCTGAACCAATAATTTACACATAAAATTTGTTATGCGAAGTCCTTGATGATGAGGTAAATCTTTGCGTAGCCTACTTATCAAGTTTCTCCGGTCTATGTGAAACGAAATCATAAATTTGATTATGTAAAAACTGCACGCTTTTTAATACACATATTTAACTTCATTAAAATGTAGAATTGCTCCAGCTACACGATGTCATAACCAATTTACAACGCATCACAAAAACCACGAAGTTTATTTCTGTGTTCAAACAAACTTGACATGCATTTTTCCTGTTTTTTCAAATATTTAACAGGATTGGCGTATATTTAAATATAAATCAGTTATGAATGCGAAGGCTTTCTGTACACTATCAACGCTCGTGAGTGCCTCTCTGAACTTGTGATGAGTAATATAATTCTTATACGACCAAGCATCATAACAATTTAGAAACAATTATAAAAATGACATTTTCGTCGAAAAACATGTTTTTTGTGATTAAAGAATACAAATTTACTTGATTATAAACAACTCATCGATAACAGAATAACTATATCTGAGGCAAAATATGGCAATACCTTGAGAACAAACCGTATCCGTCAAAAATCAAATCCAGGCACATTAACAAATTCAAATATGACCAGAAGGACAAACCGAAGTCAGCATGGATGTGACGTATAATCCCGCGTGCATTTGCTTCGTGTTTGTTGGCTACTCATTATTAGGATCCGGTTTTGGGTAAGGAATTTGGAAAAATAAAGCAGTACAATCTCTTGTGCGAATGTTTTAACCTGCGGTAACAGGGCTAACTTCATATAAATTCTTCGACAATGGACTACAAAATAAGATCCCTGAATGTAAAATATAAAACCAAGCCTGTAAGTCGCTGCAACGCATGTGTTCTTGTGCCAGTTCCTTAGACCAACACTACGGTTGCCGAAAAGGTACATTGTACCAAAACTATGGTTTCCGAGTCGGCACATATTACCAACATAATCAATTTTATGCTGCGCGAAAGTCTATCAAAAATGCGAATTATAATTATTTCTCGACACCTGTTGATCCAAGTGTACAATCTCATGTGCACATTCATTTCGTACACATTAGACTATACCTTAAGTTCATGACTCGTTTATTCCTTCGTTCCTATCTGAACTACTATGTTGCTAGATGCGCAACATTTATTACACAATTGCATACGTATTAGGTCTCCGCAATTAGCAGTATACAACACTCACATATTAGCACTTAACTAACCACATATTTGAAATTGAAAACATAACTAACCACATATTTCGGCAAGTAAATTTTACAACTGCGAAGACTTGCGTTGTTAATAATGATTTGTAAAATGAATAACCATTTACCCTACATTCATCTTTCTTTCAATTATTAAATACTATTGAATGCAAGAGAAAATTTTATACGCATATATTTTAATTTAGACCACGTACTTAACGTTTTAATATTTTTATTTTTCTGTGGACAGTCTAATTTGGTCGTTATTTGAATAAAAAATCGCGAAATTCGAAAAAATGTAATTAGACTAAGCCGTTTAACATTTACTTCTCCATTGTATAGCTTATCATAAATAAATATTGAGGTAACAAAATAGACAGCAATGACATGTCTATTTAAAAGGGATGCTGGAACTCTAAAAAGGTGGAGAAAAACGAATAAATAACCGTATAATGATAAAAATGTAACAATTTTCATTAAATTCACTTGATAATAGTTAAGCATGTCCTCCAGCATAGAAAAATTTCTAACGAAGGAGATATTATTGATCTCGTGACGTGTTGACGGGAAAGGTTTTTTAAGTTTTCTTCTGCATAGGTCATCCCTGAGGAATGTGCTTACATTAACCGAGTATTTACGATGTGAATCAGCAAATTTTTAGTAATTCAAATAAGTAGCTACATCGTCATTCCTTCTGTAAATTCTAAAAGCGCTAAAATAAAGATTTGGAGCTTTGTATACATAAAGAAAATTTTATGGCTAGATTTTGGCATGTCAAATTTTCGGACAAATAATAAGCAATTTTTGAAGTTTATGGAAAAAATCTTACAGTACACGAAGGGAGGAACGCCATTTTTCAACCTTCATCTGCTTTTCAACGATTTTTGTGCTAAGCGTTGAAGATTCACTTATAAATTTTATTTCATTTGCATCTCCATCATTTGTTGAAAACACCCATTTAATGTTTTAAAATATATCTGAGTTTACTCCGCCGTTTCTTTTTTTAACGCTCCTTATAGCCAGGGAAGATCAAAATCACCAACATGAACTAACCCAATATCTAAATTGTTGTCTTTTTTCAATTTATTTAAATATACATTTTTTTAAATTAAGTTTGCGAGATTGAAGTAAACACCAATCTCATTGGTTTTAACCAGTCGTCGGACAACATAACAAAACTAACGCCAGTCGCAACGCACTGACGCGTTTCGACCTTGCATGATCATCATCAGAGTACGACGGCAAACTGCCTAGCGAGGATCGATCCGTATTGCATATATGGAAAGCAAAATTAGATATGCGGCTCTCACCTCTAGTAGTCTCGCATACATTGTACTTGACTGGAAATGTCGGCTGCACAATTTCTATGCAGTCACGAACATTAACTGTTTGCAGCTTTCACCACACACATACACACACACACACACACACACACATATATATATATATATATATATATATATATATATATATATATATATATATAGACAATACACTTAAACATTTATTGATTGCGCGGGTGTTGGTAACAATTCTTTAAATCAAGTTTTCGAGCTTGAAGTAAACACCAATCCCAATTACCTAACCAGTTGATTTCAAATATTGTAACCACCACCCACACAATCACTTACAGTTTAAATAAACATATGTTTGTATCATTGTAAAATATATTATTAGCTTGTTTCTGCATTATTTCATCATAGTTTATGCATGCAACCGATATAGTACATATACACATATGTAATTCAAGAAATTGGATATATATTAGTGTGTATATTAGTGCTATTAGAAAAGTCAATAATAAACTTTTTAAGTTATCGATGTGTTATTGAAAGTAAGGGTGGTCAAAACCATTTTTGAAATCAAGTTCGTAACTAACCAGTCGCACACGGTTTTTTTACCACGACTGGTTAGAAATAAAGAGATTGTTGATTACCTTGAGTTCACAAACTTGACTTGGGAAGTTTCACATTCGTTTACTTACACATTTACAAACTACGGTTACTGTATGAGACTAAATTTTTAAAATTTAAAGATACCCATTAACAAATTTTGGCGAAAAACTTGAAAAAACCGTGGCAATAATTTTATAGCGCATATCAGCGCGATTTCTAATAGATAGTCCTAAATTTGAACTAAATTCTGCAGTCGATTTCAAAATTAAACAGGTTCGTTTGATTCAACTTTAAATGCTGAAATATTCATCAAGTTAACTTAACCCTGAAGTTTTTTATTCGTCGATAACTACTGATAATTTTAAGTAGCTTGCAAAAATAATGAAATAAGTTTCCAAAATTTACTTCATTGGATTCAAGAGACTCACGAACTATTACCTTTTTGAGGCTTATGTACATCGCGTTGGAACATACCTGAATGAATACTGAGGTGGAGTATATGAACTTTTAAATCATTGAGATATTTGCAAATTCCATTCAGTTTTCAGTACTTACTCAACTGCAATCAGTAATGGCAAATATTTAATTACAAAAATAGCGTAACTTGAGATGTTTATCAAGCTAGCCGGCTTTTTCAACAATTTCTGGATTATCGCACGTATTTAGACAGATTCTACCTGCAATATCTCTTTTTTTATAAAGACTCTCATTTTAATTAATCTTTGATTCTGTGCACAGAGACGATATACAATACCAAAATTCAGACAACATACAAGACATTTTATGCATTCTGGTACTTGAAAACATTCAAAAACATAGCTAAATATCCATCTAGCATATGTATTGCCGAATTTTATACATATTTGATCAAACATCGATGAACTTATAATGCTTTAAAAAGGGTTAAACGATTCTTAAACCAAATAGTTTCATCGAAGTTTACCTGATCTTTAAATAATGCTTTACGGTATCATTAAAAACAAATTTTTTACAGATTTTGCTGCTGTGGCTGCAGTAAATAATAAAATGAATTTCGCATGAACTGATTAATACGCAATCAGGTTTCAAGTAAACTGCAAAATCTAGACAAACTCTGGCCAATAATCAAAGAACATGTACATGCAATGATGTAAAACGTATTTTATACCTATTCACGTTTTGCTTTATGACCAAAATACCCCGAAACGCGTCAATTGATGAAAGTAGTAGAAAGACTGAGAAATTCCATTAATAATTATGTAAAATATGCATTTCGTTTTATCTATTGATATTGACACACTTAAAATTAAATATTTCTTATATAATCTATTCCAAATCTGCAAATATAACGTTTGTGATTGAATTTTATGTCACTCGAATTTGCATTGAAAGGTTTTGCAGGTAGTTGAAGTATGAAATATTAAAATGTAAAAAAAATGGAATGATAAAAAATTCTGATCAAAAACTTTCATTGCTCTTGCTAAGTTTCCAACAAGCAATCAATCGATATAAATCACATTTCTGTCAAGTCAAAACGGAGAAACATTGAGCGAAAATTTGTTATTATCTTTTGTTTAATTAATTTTAATCAAGGACAACATATTCCTAAATAATCGTCCAAAATTATTTCCTTAAGCTGTCGTGCAGCGTTCTGTTACGTAGCGGAAAAGTATTGATTTCTAAATTTATTCATAATTTGAAATATTCATGGTATGTCGGGTTAACACCGACAAAATGTTCCATAAGGAGGAAGGTAATTCATATTTTTATAAATTTGTACGTAGCATTGTGAATCTCGGCAAAAATTGAACATAAATGGTGTCGTTTGGTGAGAAATGTTTTATTCAACCACGCTGCGCTAGGCTCTTTAGGGGCCTATTGTTTGTTAGGAAATACCTCCTGCATTGTGTAAGCCTAGTAGTTTACGCAAAGCATCAAAAACGAATTAAGATTTAGTATTATATTAATCATCATTAGTCGAAATTGCGCTTGTGTAAACAAAGAAAAGATTTTGCACAAAATAGCTCTGCTCCACAAAATAAGCTGGCAGTAGATTATTATTTCTGGAAGAAAATTATGGTAGAAGTTATGTTGGTTTCTATTTCATCTCGATGACCGAGTAGCAAACAATTTTTTCATATAGGTGCGAAAATATTGCTGCCAAACTTATTTGGGTTTATTAAATATAATGAGAAAATTAACAATTTTTCTGAAATAATTTGTGAATAACTACTCTAGCAAGTAAATACTGCTTGTTGCGGAGAACTAATATATATGCAAGTGTGTATTAGGTGTTGCGGACCTAGTAAGAAATTAGTTCAGTTGTGTCCAGAAGGATAAACCAAAGACAGCATGAACGGAAAGTATAATCTCATGCACATTCGTTTCGTGCTTACTGGCGACTCATCAGTAGGAGCCGGTATTACGCCCTTTAACCACTATTTATTTGGGTGAGGAATGTGAATAAGATTATACTTTCCGTTCATGTTGTCTTTGGTTTATCCTTCTGGTCACAACTGAACTAATTTATTACTAGGTTCGCAACACCTAATACATACTTACTCTAGCAAATGTTTCCAATTATGGTTCCTGCTTATTTTAATTATCTATGACAAACCTAATTGATTAAAGGTGTTACGTCCGTTAAAGACTCAGAAGCATTATAGCGTTTTATGATACAAATTCACAACGTAATGTATATATATATAAAGTGACCATTGCTTTCGAATATTACATTTGACATTTCAGGGCCGATTTTGTAAATAAATAATGAATCATGAGGCTGGATACCAAGAATCAATTGCCAATTCTCTCTAAATCAATCATAATTTACAAATGTTTATGTTGGTGCGGAAGCATATATACTGGACTTGTAAGAAAACAATTCATCACTAAAATAACATAGAATTTAAAAAAGAATTTGACTAAATAACGTCCGGTACCAGTAGGATAAACAGTCAATTACCTAGCTTTTGTTGTATACACCAATGTGTTTGCCTCCACTGTCTTCAATTTTACTCCAGATATATTTCGGTTTCCAGTTTCAGAAACCTTTTTCAACAAAATGCACATCCCGCATTAAATTTCACAACCATAAAGTCAAGTGGTTTATTTAATTAAAACTGTTTCATTTATACCTGTTGATAAATCTCTTAAGCATAAAAGATTCTTTACTAAGTGAGTCTTTTATGTATGTGTCCGAATGTTCATACTAATCGAAATGACATTGTAGTGATTTAAAGTACAAACTGAAGAATCACCAATAAGCGCACGCCATGTCTCTATGTATCTTTTGCATTAGATTGATAAGTAGTCAGGTACGGCACATGTACACTCATTCTAGTAAAATAACTGTGATTTAACAGCATAAAAAATACTAGATAAGCTCATGCCACGCCAGTGTTTGTGTGCTCGTTTGTTTAGGAATGAAATGTTATTAGCTACATATAATTAACTGCATATGTACCAAACATCCAGGTGACATTAAAAAGATAAATGACAATTCTCTTTTGCACACGTGACAACTATTTATTACACTTCATTTCCTTAGTTAAATATTCAGGAGCAGCTTTCGGGTAAAGAAGTGGGAAAATATGTTGTGAATACCCGGTCGCAAAATTAGCACGGTAAATAGTTAAGAGTTATTAAAAATCAAATAAAAATAAATTGTTTTGTTATAGAAGAAAGTTCTGATAACAATTGGGTCATAAAAGAATTTCGAAAATTGCCTTCTGGAAGAAAGATTATAATAATAATGCATAGGAAAGTTGCCTTTAAAAGAAGAAACCACAAAGTTGTATCAAAATGTGCTGCAGTACATAAAAAACTAAGCTAATAAATCGAATGAAATTACTAGTAATCTAGGACGAAATGGTAAAATAAAT
Organism: Eudiplozoon nipponicum; assembly: GCA_029291075.1. Taxonomy (NCBI): domain Eukaryota; kingdom Metazoa; phylum Platyhelminthes; class Monogenea; order Mazocraeidea; family Diplozoidae; genus Eudiplozoon; species Eudiplozoon nipponicum. Next base: position 107,211 of record JAQBSW010001417.1, on the reverse strand, counting down.
AAGAAGATTTAATTACTCTTCCTCGCTCTCTGCAATTTAATGGAAATCCGAAATTCTTACTCTTTAACTTAAGACAACTTCTGGTGCTGATGCGTGCAAACTTCGCTTCCTACAACTATTTAATTTTCAATTTAGGTGAACTATAGCATGCATTAAAATCCATCATGTTGGTACCATGTATCGACTCGACAAAAATAGTTTTAGTGCCATGCACCTTTTCAGTTCCATAATGTTGGTATCGGGTACTGACACAATAGCCATAGTGTTGGTCTAGTTTACAAACTCGGTATATATATTATATAGAGTAAGTTACCGTTGAAGTAGCATTGCAAAGACTTTATATGATGTTAGCTTCACTATTGCAGGTTTACACATTCGTCTAGGAGATTGTACCGTCCTATTATTCCACATTCTTTTACCAAATATATAGTGGTTAAAAGGCGTAATACCGGCTCATACTGATGAGTCGCCAGTAAGCACGAAACGAATGTGCATGAGATTATACTTTCTGTTCATGCTGTCTTTGGTTTATCCTTCTGGTCACAATTGAACTAATTTGTTACTAGGTTCACAACACCTAATACATACTTGAAACTAATTCAGGTTTGTCCTGTGTCCTGTCTGTACCGTATGGCGTGCAAGTTTTGATTTGTTAGCGTGCCCATATTTCCATGGAGGTTTATTTCCTAATTTAGTTTGGGGTCACGAATCCGAATCAGAATCTCGCTCCTGCAAGGGAACAAGAACGTTGGATTTCAATTAACTTACAGAGGGCAGTAAGTAAATATCTCTTAAAGTATCTTTCTATTTTATCCTTGATTACTTGTCTTTTTATAGTATCTGTTAAGTTATTTTTTATATATTTTAGCACTATTTTAAAGAACCTTTGAGCTTTCTATTTTTAAAAATGCAACTTTTCGATGCACTAATATTATAATCTTTTTTTCAGTAGGCTATTTCCGAATTTCTTTGATTACCCCGATTTTTCATATATTTTGATCATAATGAAACATTTTATCTTTATTTTAATTTTACTAACTCTATTTTATTTACCGTGACAGTCTTGCGACAGCTTATTTACGATATATTTTCAAACTTTTTCCACGAATGCCAGTCTTAAATACGAAATTTATAAAATTTAGCGTAAAATATAGGCTTCACGTGTGCAAAAGGGAATTGACATTTATCACGTTAGTCTAACTCGGGTGGGTGATATATGTGCAGTTAATTATATATAACTGATTGATTTATAATCATAAACAAACGCACACACACACACACTGGCGTGGTGCAGCCTTATCTAGTATTTCGTCATGTGTTGTTAGATCATCGTATTTTCACTTTAATGAGTATACACACGCCGTAACTGAGTACTCCTCAATCCAAAACAAGCGAGAACACATACACACAGGCATGGCGTACGCTTATCTAGTGAGTCGTCAATTTGTGTTATTAAATTATTGCTATTTCATTTAGATTAGTGTACACATGCTGACACATGCAAACCAAATATAAATTACGCTATTACCAAATAAAATTATAGTTATGCTTAAGGCATCTAGAAATAAGTATAAATGAAACAGTTTAAATTAATTATTCCACTTAACGCAATGATTATCAAATTTTACTCGAGACTTCAAATTATGTTGGGGTGCGTCTTCTGTTGAACAAGGTTTCCTACATCGGAAACTGAAATATCCACAGTAAGACCGAAATCAATGAATGCGGACACTTTCTTGAGTACAAGAATGGCCAGGTAATTGATCTTCTCCCTGTCGTTCAACATGTTTCCCTTAAGGGCAATCATTAATTTTGGCGCATGTATTTGAAACGAGAAACACAGTCAACAACAGACACTCGACATAATCGTGAAACAAATCGTCCGACATGAATCTTTGCTCGACTGGCTACGAGTCACGCAAACCACCAACGTCTTTCTTGTGTATAAGCGACCACGAACACTTATTGGATTAGTGCCAAAAGTGTTCGATAGGATTGACTAGCAACCAAAGTCAAAACAGCTGCGTTAACGGCTTCAAAAAAATATGAGTGACCAAAGCGACAATCTGCACACTGCGCTATTCACATGGCGACAATGCAAAACTCATGAACATTGCGATGCAAAAGAAAACTTCCAACGAATAAACATTCGTACACACAATGAAGCAAAATCCTAGTTTATCAATAAAAAAAATAACCAAATATAAAACATCACTTTATAATACATACGGGTACACAAATATCCGCACATATAAACCCAGAAATAAGTACACACCAACAAGAAATAGAAGTAAAATTGAAAATCTGCAGAGTTATCATTCAGTTCATCAAATTGAAACCTCAATTTATTTAACTTTATGGTTGTACGAATTTTGTCTGTATAAAATCATTATTGAATCAGATAATAAAGAAAATTGTCAAGTAGACCAGAATCGTCATAATGGGGAACTTCAAAATTACTGTCCAGTTTTTGCCGCACACGGGACTCAAACCAGAGCAGATATGTCTCGTAGTCTGACATCTTCCAATGCATCAACCGTGCCGCATATTACTCGCAACTGGAATTAATGTACCAACGTATGTCTTCCGGTTATAACTCCCTTGAAGTGGAATCCTTTTGGTATTTCCTAATACCTGAAATTCTCAAAAGTCACCCAAAATACCTAATTATATAAAATACACCATAGACGTTTGGGATAATTTATCGGTTCAAAGTCTAATGAATGGTTTTTCATTATATGCATATTTTCGGTATAAACTTAGGTTGAACAGGCTAGCAATCCAATACAAGAGTTTCATCCTTATTGTGATCTCTTCAAATAATGACCAGAATTAGCCGCGTGTAGGATATGCACAGGGGCACAAATGCTCCAGAAACTGTGACTCTAACCACAGTGCCACCCATGTCCATTTCGCACACAGTTATATACCAACAAGTTATTTTTTTTGTTTGGTTAGAATATCCTTCAGGCGGAACCATTTGGAATCTTTCAAAAACTTTAAGTCTTAATTAGCTATCCACTAACTTTCGTTGTACAACAGACAACATGCCAATAATAGGTAACAAGAATTGAAATCTAAGAATAAGATATATATTTGTTTAAATATATATATATATAAATTCATGTGCATTTAATGTTTACAATCATTCACTAGTTGGAATATATATATATATATATATATATATATATATATATATATATAGTTAAAAAAGAACTTAAATAATACATGGAATTCTCTTATTTAAGAAATGTTGAAATTATATATCGTTGGGGAATATATATATATATATATTTCCTAATTATACAAAAAAAGACATCAATAAAAAAGTTGATAAAGACCATTTATTTCGTGAATACTAAACATCGCTATACAATCATTCATTTATATACATTCTGGGTTTTCAATTGATTATGCTAGTGGTAACAAATCTGACTCGCTTTTACTTCTGTTTCTTGTTTTGGCTTGTAAGTGTATGTGTATGCGTTTGTGTTTGTGTGTGTGCGTGTTTGAATGTTAATGTCATTCTCGCTGTATTGCAAAGTGATGTCTGAGATCTGGTCATTATTGCTTTGATGGCTTTACAATTAACCATTTGTGCGCATTGTTCGCTGTTACATGTACGAGTGCTATTTTTCCCAGTGTAGTTGATCGTTTCACCTTGTTGCGCAAATTTGCATTTTGCACATGTGGATTGCAGTGTTGAACGCTCTTATTGTTTGGAAACTTCTGTAACTGTATGCGCCTCTATTATTTCCTCTTCAGTTTATTTTGCCAATCCGATTGTATGTTTTTTGATTCTAGTCGAGTGTCTGTTTGGACTTGCCTGGATAATGGTAAATTGTTGTTGAATTTTGTTATTCTTGGCCAGTCGATTAGAATATCATGATAATGGAACTTTTGAATATTAGGGTCAGGTGCATGTAGTTTTATATAAAGGGCTTCATAAATAAATAATAATTTTTCTGATTTTGATTGTGTAGAATTGTGAAATTGGTCGAATTGACAGGGTGCCCCGTTGCCAATATATGATCGGAATTAGCTGATTTTCCTGACGGTGTCATGCCTTTGTTAATCAATTTCTGTGGCAAATGTTGCTGGATTCTGCTTATCAATTGCTTCTTCGTACGTCAGATATATGTGCTACCACACATACATGAGAATTTGTAGACGACGAATGATTTGAAGAGAATTGGCAATTGATATTTGGCATCCAACCGCATGTTTCTCTGTGTGCTAAATATCATATTAACTTTAACACTGGGAAAGTTCTCCTTAGTTATTCTATTCAGCCGCAGTGCAATTATTGAGGCTGGTACGTCGCCTCTAAATGTTAAGTTTAGGAAAACCCTCTTGACGGTATCCTATCTAGTGCGAATCTGCCGTGGTCTGTTGGGTAGTTTTTCATTAGCTAAATTTTCCTGAGGTAGCCCAGTTCTTCCTCAATCTTGTGTCCAAAGCAGATCTTCCTGATTCTACTTGCCCTTCAATGTTTTCTTCCTGTTATAAATATACTGTGTATGGCTAAAAGGCATGGACATTATAATGTATATGGAAATATAAATATATACATGAGAATGATGAATGGTGAATTTCTTCCGTGTCTTCTAATGTTTGTCTGTGTCATTATTTTGTCCTATTGAAACTTAATAGAGAGGAATGAATTTATGAATTAAAATTATATATATATATATATATATATATATATCTGTGAATATAGAATAATATTTTGTTTTATGGCTGTAAATGATGTTATTATGAAGATATTTTGGATAAAGTCATGAACTCCCATCCGAAGAAAAAGCTAACATAAATAAAAGTTACTGCGATTGATAATTTCCCGTAATATAAGGCAAGGATCGTGCAATGGTGTATGCGCAAACTCAAAAGCAATTATGCCGCGGTTAGAACTCTGATCGCAATAAATTACGCCAAAATCTTGTTGATATAAACACCAGACCCAGTAAGTACATAAATTTGTCAGTATAAACTAATAATTGTATAGTATAGAAAAGGCAATTCATCCAGTAGACCGGTTTCGTTCTTATTGGGAACTCATCATGTACTGGCCAGAATTTGCAGCGGACAGGGCTCGAACCTGGGCACGTCTGCTTCGTAATCTGGTGCTCTAACCACTGAGCCACCCTGCCGCACACTACTCAAACACTGTAGTCTTATACTAACTTTTGTAACTCGGTTAGTTTCTTTCTTCTAAGTGGAGCTGATACGGCATCCATTTAGATCCAAAGTTCCGACTAACCATCCACAATCTATCATTACTGAACAGGCAACACACTAGATGGGAAGTTGTATTGAAACGAACACACATTGTATACGCGGGCGGTGATAACATATATTATAATCAAGGTTGCGAACTTGATATAAACACCAGACCCATTAATACATACATTTGTCATTATAAACTAACAATTTTATACTGCAGAAAAGGCAATTCCTCCAGTAGACCGGTTTCATCCTTTTTAGGAACTCATCACGTACTGGCCAGAATTTGACGCGGACAGGGCTCGAACGTGTGCCCGTCTGCTTCGGAATCTGGTGCTCCAACAACTGAGCCACCCTGCCGTACACTACTTAATATCAAGTTCGCATCCTTGATAATAATAAATGTTATCACCGCCCGTGCTACCAATGTTCGTTTAATTATATAAAAACTTAATGAGTTCCAGATAAGGAAGAAACCAGTTTGTCTGATGAATTGATTTGCTACATTAAGCAACGTTTAGTTTATATTCGCAACAATCACACACCCACACACATGTATATACGTATACATTTCTATATTTTTTTGGCTGTATATAAAATAATGAATTAATGGACAATAGCATTGCGCAAATTTCATTCTAAACTTTAGTGGAAAAATGTGTTTTTTTTAAATTTTAGTCAATGTTCAATTATTCAAGCATTTAAAAACTGTTCTGTCATTGTCTAGTATAGAATTACCCTCCTTGATTTTGGACAAGTTTTTCTAATTAAAAAAATATACATTATTTGCTGCATTGCTGAGTACCTAGTGTGTATTTTAAATAAGCCTACTCATCAGTTACACTCACGATCATATTTAAATACACCCATGATTTATATATACACTTTTTGTTGTAATAAGTCATAATGGACAATATTTAGATTATATATGGCAGTAACACGCAAATTTTATGCAGCTTAATTACGAGTGTTATTTTAGGTAACACAGTCGTCTCTACCAGCAATGAAATATAAACAGCCGTTAATAAAAACTTCAAATATCATTTAGCAATATACTTTCGCAAGTTGTCAATCGACTTAAGTAGACCGATCGACCAGACGATTAATTACCAAAAACGAGAGAAAATTGCAACTTAAACTCTAATTTTAAATCAAATGGTCAATACAAGTTTGCATTTGCGCAACATATCGTTGCAACCTCACACGTACGTTCTCCAGACATAGCATTTAAGTTAATTACTAAACGCAATAACAGAAGGAAGTTAGCCACATACGAAATCCAATGGATGACCAAATTGCAGACGGATTTATGCAGACAGAAGAAGCATGTTCAGGCATTGAGCTTGAACTGGAGGTGACGCACGCAATTGATTGGATGTTCCCTTATTTCAACATTTTTCAATGCTTATAATTTTCTATTTTATTTGGACTTTCAATTTAGATATTAAGAGACGTTTATTTGTCGATTCTTGAGAATAATATGCGAAATAAACTGTTCTTGTATGTATGGTAATATGAGTGAAAATTTATATATATATATATATATATATATATATATTAGAATGATAAAAAAATTAAAAATATAAACACGGAGAGAATGTGAAATTAGGGAGCAACCAATCGATTCTGTGAATCACCTCCAGTTTGAGCTCTATGCCTAAACATGCTTCTTCTGTTTGCGAAAATCCGGCTGCAGTTTGTTTATCCAATTGCAATTATTAATTACCTAAAATGTTACGTCTTGAGTACACTAAAAATGTTTCACTATATCAACGCAATTTTTTAATGACACTAAATAATCCTTTAAAAAACCTTATTCAAATATATTTAACATGAAAACTTATTAGTGTTAACAAATTGGACGCATTAAATTCCCACCTACCTTTGGTGTGAATATGACGAGCCAACTTCACTTTGGAGAAATTTCCTCGTCCGAGACTCCTGACAAAACGAAACATACCCACTTGGCGTGCATCGTCCATGCTTATGCAGCGTGAGTTGGACATTCCACTGCAACTACGCGATGACACCGATGTCGAGTTGATGCGTTGTGCAGAGTCCCCTAAACCTGCATGATGTTTTTTATTCGATGTCTCTTCTTTTGTTTGCGCACCTATATTTGTGGATGTGAGTTGGTTGGCTGGTGGAATATCTGCTGAGTTCAACTTCTCACTGATCTGCGAATCAATTGAAAGACTGTGTACATTATATGGGCCACGCATTGCCCGTTGGCTAGTAATGCACGTAGTGGGTGCCTGAAGAATTTGGAAAAATAGATTTACAAAACTTTTATGCTATTATTTATAAGATGCTATAATATTTCAGGCCGTAATTTAACAATCTCCCGGAAAACATTGTGTTACACCATCGTAAATCCATGCGTGGGTAATAGTGGACTAGCGATACTTATTAATGACCAACTTGTAAGTAAGAAACATAAACTTCTGAGAAAATAAACATTTGAAATCCAATTTCAGTGACGTAACTGCATGTTATAATCAGACTAAATTCTTCCTAAATACATTTTATTTACCGACGCCAAATTAAATGTCAATAATAATGACGTAAATATATTTCTGAATGAATGCAAGTTGTATCAATGTTTTATGTTTATGTCAAAGTAGATGTAAATAGAGATATTATAAAAACTTGATTTGTTTAAACAATCATTGATTGTAGGAATGGTGATAATAATAAATTAAACTATGTTTGCATGCTTGAAATAAACACCAAGCCAAGTGTATCTAACCAGTCGCCTAACGGGTTTAAACCCTCCATGATCATCATGAGATCAAGATGACAATCTGACAAGCGAAGAACAAGCCGCAATGTATATATTGAAGGTAGAATTTGATATGCGGCTCTCATTTCTATAATTTCACAAATATCGTGCTGAACAAAAATAACGGCCGTAAAAATTCTATGCAGTCACAATCAGTCAAATTTTGCAGTTTTCACCATATATATACATATATATAGATAGGTAATACAGTAAAACAATCATTTTGGCGTGGATTTTGCTAGAAATTAATAAAATAAAGTTTGCGAGCTTCAAATATAACGACCATACCATTGTATTTAACCAGTGGCATAACTCAGCCAAACCACTGTCAGTCGCACGAACTTCGAACTTTCATGTTCATCCTCCGAGAATAACTTCGTTTTTATTCGTTTAATTTATTAGTTTAACTATGAAATTAAAGGTGTAAATTTGAGCAGTTATGCAAAAAATCCACGCAAATCCTAAAATTCAAACAAGCTAACATATAATTAAGTTTCGGTAGTGTAAAATGAGAACATATTAAAGCATATATGTTATAACAAAATAAAGTTTATAGATCAAAGTTAGTAAAAGTAAAAATTTTCAGAAAATTGCATCCTGAATTTGGAATCGCAATGATGGGTTAAATGTGATTGCATACTTCAAAAACTTAAAAGCAAACCATTAAAAAAACTTAAATAAAAATGTACTCATAAAATCTGTCGAAATATATTCAGGTCATAAAATGTTTTTAATGTTTATTTAATTATGGTAGAGAATATTATTTCTGATGGCTTGAAAAATTCGCAGTTTATCGGTATTTTTTTGAAATTATTCATGTATTCATATGGTAGCTATTGTGATATTGATAGCGAATTTGAAAGTTTCTTACAATTCTTTAATTGGGTTTTAAATCTGGAATTTTGTTCTTATACTGCAAATGAGCAATGAAGGATATTTGCCAATGCGTTTTTGGATTACAGGAAAAATTATAAAATATGTCTGTCTGAATGGTATTCAGTGGAAACGAACCTCTTAAACTTTGATATAATGACGTCTTTATCGTATAAATATGCTTTCATATAACAAATATTTTACAATTTGCATTTATAGTGCGAAACTAGCTTAAATGAAAATTTTATTTGTTAAATTTGCTTATTGAGATTTAGGTAATACAAATCTGTGTGATAAAAAGAATTAAATTATGATATATCTCCCTCTCTTCAAAATATAAACCGATTTAATTTTCTAGGTGTCACTCCTTTAAAAAAACGTTGTCTACTTTGTTATTTTGTACCTCTGTGTGGAAGTTCAAATGGACAATCTGAATGCTTCGCAGAATCGGCATTGTCGTATTGCAGTTACTTAATATAAGCTGTCTTTTTAAATCCTCATCATCTTATAATATTTACGTACATTTTCTGTGCTTCAATTAATTTATGAATTAGGTAGGTTATCTATGAATATAACGAGAATCATTCAATAATTGCTGGAACATGGCTCACAAATGGCTTACTGCTAGTTTGTAACGACAGGTAAAACAAATACATTTAAATATAAAACGTATTTCAACTTTATAGTTTAATACTGAAATGCTTTTGGAATATCAACTGTTTACTAATCTCTTCCTTAAATATACTAATTCACTATAACTCCAATTCAGCCTGCTATTAATTCAGTATACAAAATTGTATTTATAGCAAACAACTTTATTTAAATTTTGTCTGATTTTGAATAATTTTGAGTAGAGAAATGGTAATTTTCTAGGAAATTATTAATTATTTATACGTTTACTTTATTTTTCATAGATGAGTTATGCTAAAAATTAATTTAAATGAAATTTCAGAAGACGTGTAACAATTTAAATATAATCCAAAATACATGTAAGCCATTCCTACTCGGGATTAAGCAGTTTATGCCAAAAAAGCAAATTAAGGTATGTGTTCGAAATATTATCTTAATCTCAAATCATTGTGTCGGTATTTCCTACAGGCCTTGCACATGTTAAATATTGTGGAACATGTCGGATTGTGAATGCAAACTTGAATTTTACTCTAATACTACAGCGGTTTTAATACGCACACGTATAGGAGACGGTATGCTTCAACTGCCCCACATTACTGAATTTTGGCAGTATTGTTGATTTCTAGTTTTAGGAAGCTGGTAAGCCGGAATTACATTTTTGGCATGTCTTTCTTGTCTGTTAGGAAATGACTTGTTAATTGATACGCCATGGCGATTACATAAATTCACCTATTTAAGAACTCCTTAATCACGAATACATAATAATTAACATTTAGGCGCAAATAAGACAAATTTAAAAAAATAAAATTTAATGTAACATAAACTAACGCGAAAATAAAGTCATTCACATCCACACATAGATTGCCGCTTTTGGTATTCACACAATTGAAAATCACAAGTAAATTTTCACGTGAACTAAGTATAGTCTAATGAAATGTACTTGTGTGTGTGCATGAGATTTTATTTTAGCAAAAAATATGTTATTTTTTTAGTTTTGTTAAATTTCCATTTTACGCAATCTTTCTTCAATTTCTTTTTTGGGACATTGTAGCATAATAATTTGGTTTAATCTAAAATTGCCGTGGATTTTGTAAATTTGAAACATTAAAAATTATATTTTTTGCTTAAGGATCAGTGGTAGCAAAAGTCGATCTATTTAAATATTATATACAGAATTGATATATATATATATATATATATATATATATATATATATATATATATATATATATATACATCATCATCATCACTGGAGGATAAGCCGGCTCCACATTTCATGGAGTTTCTTGGGAATTTGGTACAAGTGGTGTCCCCTCACCACTCGGGTTTTTGATCGAGGACGCACCTCTAGCCTTTGCACATCCAAGCGCAGTCTGCAAGGCAGCAGTAAGTTGCATGGTTGCCAGTGGCTGTTGAGAGCTCATTCGCCATTCGGAAGTACGGGGTACTGTCCAGGAGTCCATGTAATCCTGTGGTTGTTGAACCCTTTTGTGGCGGGGAACACACGCCGAGTCATGGTGCCGTCGTCGGGCTCATGTGGTATATATATATATATATATATATATATATATATATATATATATATATATATATATATAATTTTGCTTTACATTAGCAGGTTTTAATATCTCGTTATTTTTGCTCAAAATGGTTTTGGTTTAAACTATTCGTCAATAGTTGTGCTGCTAATTTTCGGGATCTGCAATTTGTTCCACATATAAATTAAAAAATACGGACATGAATTGTATAAACAACGGAATTTCAAAATTTAAAATAATTTTATACATATTAGGGTATTTAATAATTAATACAGGTCTGCAGTTTTCTTATGTATGATACTAACACGAATTTATCATGTTCTACTTACGAATTCGTGAAACATCCTAAATTTACTACTCAGCGCAATAGAACGTAAGTGTATCCTTCTGTGATTTTCGAGAGAACATTTGAACTTCTACCATAATTTTTTGATTCAATCAGACATTGAGTAACAAATGGAAATACCTAACAAAGATGAAAATCTAACTGAAACATTTTGTGCGTACCTTTTCTGTAATCTCTCGACTTGCCGTATCTGCTCCGTAATTACGTGAATTTGCCTTGCCTTTCAGCCTGTCGCAAGGGGTAAACACACTTGAGTCGGAAATAGGATCACTATTCTTATCCGGCCGGCTGCTTTGAATGCTGAAACGATCGAGGCGCTCCAAAATACGACTGGAAGATATCGTTTTAGCCGATGAATAGCTGGCATTGTCGCCGTCGAGCGAATCGTCGCCGGCAATTCCCAATGGCGAGCACTGTCTTGAGCCGTTGCCTTTGTCCGCGCAAACGGACAAATTGCCACTTTTTTGTCGACAGTACGAGTTAGATTGTGCCAACATCGAAGTTGTGTTAATAGCACTTGCTTCATAGGAATTTGAGTGCTTGTTCAAGTGTGCGTGCTGCGTACCGGCTATCTGCACCACTTCTGCTGATGTAGAAGTGACAATGCCCGGTCGGTTGCGCGCTGAACGCTTCTCCTTATTACCAACCAATGGCTGTAAACAGTGTTCATATTCAACTTCATCTAATGAGCTTTCTTGGACAATTTCTGAACCACTGCTCAACGAATTGACAATGAAATTTGCACGAAGATTCCGATTAACGTTTGGCTTCAACTGCGTCTCTCTTTCGCCAACTGGGCTTGTTCGTAGGGTAGAAACAAGATTATATCGAGCGCGGTCTGATGTGACGCCAGGTCTAGCGTGTGATGAGGAAAGAACAGGTCGTGGTGCATTTTCATGATCTGCCAATACACTGTGCGGCTGCCCTTTTGAAGCAGTTGAAGAATTTCCTCTTCGTGCCTCCGAGTGGTCGTCTATTGTTGGAAAACTTATCAATGGTTTCATATTTTTACTTTTTTCTTTATTGATAAGAAGCAAAAAATTTTAAACGTAAATGCCATCATTAAAATGAGCGACTGAATTGAATTTAAAAAAATAATTATTCTATAGAAATGATACATAATTATCTTTTATTTTCGAAACAATAAGTTTCGTAATTAAGGAAGTGGTGGCATTTGGCGAGGATTTTTTCATTCAAAATCTTTTGTACTTGCTTCATTCTTGAAAGGCCAGTCCATTACTCACCCCATTATTAACATGTATTAAATGGAAATAATTAGATGTTCCGTATAAGTAGATCTTTACAAATTTTGGTTTAACACTTTTATGCTGCTGGTTTTGTTTGATCTTTTAACGCGCGGCTCCGCGTTACAACACCAACGAGACTCAATTTGACAGATCCTGTCCACCTTAGGGTTACATGAGCTATTCTGGTTTTAGGCAATCTTGCTCATAACTGTGGTCTTAGAAACAAACTCTGTTAGTTTCAAGCAGTTTTAATTGCGATTTTTTGAGCTGCAATTGTATTCGTAATTAATGGGGTTTTGTTTAAGAACAACACATACCCGCGCGTAATACACCGGACGCATAACGTGGATTACTGTGTCAAAGATGTCAAAGCCAGAATTTACATTTTGTGTGTGATCTTGATCGATTATACCTGACTCATATCTATACTGCTTATGTGCCTAGATATTAACTTTGTGTTAACAATATTTTATTTTGTTGCCGTCTAGAGCATGGGCCAGTTTTGTCTGACATTGAATTTTAAGTTTCTTATCCTGAACATTGCTCATAATACACGTATGGTACTCGACTTAGCCGCCCCACATCACGACACTGGGGAGAATAAGACAGACGCCATCTAGAAAATGAGACTGATTATAAGCACGACACACGAAACCGATTTCTTCCGACGTCAACTACCAGGTATATATATATATATATATATATATATCATAGCATCTGTAAATACAGCGCTACCTTGCAAAACAACCTAATACAATCTTATGCCAATTGTAAAACTTTAGCTTGGCAACAGACATCGCCTTAGCTGGATTTGCTTACAGATTGGTATTTGGAATTAATCGGTTGCTGAATTAGTACCACGCCAAAGGTAAAACCTAAGCCGGATTATAAAAGGTTTAAAATATATTGCTTCCAATGCTGGTATTAATAAGCTAATTTGCAAAATCTTTGTTCTGGTAACTTTTACTGTCCTGGTAGTGAAGCCTTGAAGAAATTTCATTAGATATCCGTTTTATATATATATATATATATATATATATATATATATATATATATATATAGGCGACTACACCGTTCAAATGATCCACATTTCTTAACAAACGTTTACTGAATTGATGAAATAGTGTCGAAAAGTACTTATGAGAGGCCATTTAGCACATAGACATGTGTACATAAGACTACAACAACTTTCATTTTATTTAGGGCATAACTTTCTGGTCTTATTCAAAACTACTTTTTTGATGAGTATGATAATACTTATACGTAAATGTTAGCTATTGGAACTTCAATGACTTTGGACAGATTTGCTTTATACAGTGGAACGCATTTCTTTTTAAAATTAACTGCGTGTACATTTGAGACTACTGTGATTTAGAGTTTATGTTCGTCGAAAGGACGCATTAAATGAGATATGGATATAAGTCAAAACTAAAGTGAAGTTACATATTTTTCAAAAGAAATGGTTTTTGTTTGACAACTTTTCTTTAATTGGATACTAATATTTAAAAATAATAGAAAAAGTTAAAAATGAATCGTTGGCTAAAATATTTAATAAATAGAAAGAAATTTGTTTGGTACACAAAAGCATTCATTGTAAATTAACTTTTAAATATCTCCGTAGTCACCCAAATCGTTAACGTCACTTATATGCGCACATTCATTATATATATATATATATATATATATATATATATATATATATATATATATATATATATAATTCAATTGAATTCTAATGGCAAGATTTCGGTAATATAAATTGTCAATATAAAGGAAACCTTGCATAACTTAGAAAAGAAAATTTACCTAGATGAACGGTTTTCGGAAATCTTAAAGTACTTTCCAGAATTTTCAGCGGAAGTGGATCAAACCATAGCATACTTGCATTGGAGCTTCAAGTTATGCACATCCGACAATAGTGATGCACACTTCACTAATTGCTGATTTATAAATCGACTAAAGTTTCTTCTTTAGTGTTTCATTTTTGTGAAGAATATTTGGAACCAATTTAGACAAAAAGATCTAATTCGCAAAACCCGATCTAATATTGGATATTAGACAACATGAAACATGACGAAATGCTTAGATTGTAATGGTGTCTATATATGTACTATATATATATATATATATATATATATATATATATATATATATATATATTACGTGATTGGTGTTTATATATATAGATCACAACATGTGGATAATAAATCATTCAATAGAATTTTTATCATTATTGGTAACTCTGCAGTTACGGTCAAGATTTTGTCTCGGAGTATGGTGCAATAAAACATGTGGCATGCGTGCTGTATTTAAAACGTAATTTTAAATCCTATACTCACTATTTCTTTGCCAGGATTTTGCTTCTTTATATATATATATATATATATATATATATATATATATATATATATATATATATATATATATATATATATAAAGTTTATATACGTGACTGCATAGAACCTGTGTTGGCGATATTTCCAGTCATGTACGTTTTTTTCGAGATAACCAGAGGCGAGGGTCGCATATCTGATTTTTCTTTTCATATATATATATATATATATATATATATATATATATATATATATATATATATATATATATATATACATCGAATCAAGAATTAATGAAATTTTGAAAAAGAGGGAAAAAACATGTTCTAACATCGATGGCTGACTCGAGATTAGATCAAAACTCACAGAAGACGTCCAAAAAGCTAAACCAGTCGGAACAAACACCGCAAGATTATACGGCAAACCAAAAACTCATAAAGCCGTGACAGCCTCAGGAGCTCCTTCGATGCGGCCCATTATGACAATGATCAACGCTCCACAACATAAACCAGCCAAGTTTCTCTGCAAACTACTTGAACCAATACGGAGCATCATAAACGCTAACACTATCAAGGACTCCTTCGAACTAGCAAATGAATTGAAGGGGAAGAACATCCTACAGAATAAAATGGTCTCGCTTGACGTCTCATCCTTATTTACAAACATACCACTGGATAAGACAACGGAGATCTTGTGTGACCTCATCAAAAATGAGTTTTTTGACTTCCCTATAGACACCAATGACATCAAAGACCTCATATTAGCATGTACTAAAAACGTGCAATTTACATTCGAAGGGATATACTACCGTCAGATCAATGGTGTAGCTATGGGAAGTTGCATCGCACCCCTCCTGGCAGATGTATACATGTATCACCTGGAAAAAACGAGCCTAAAAGGTATAATTGACCAGTGCGCACTCTACAAAAGGTATGTAGATGATATCTTGTTGTTCATCTCAGAAGCAGCAGACCCTTCCGAAATCCTCAAACAAGCAAATGGAGTCGATCCAGACATCAAATTCACTCTCGAGGTAGAGAAAGACGACAGTTTTCCCTTCCTTGACATCAAACTCACTCGAGAAGCAAACGGAGATTTGACACTGGCCATACATAGAAAATCCACTTTCACCGGACAATACATTCACTACAACAGTAGTGTGCCAAAATCCCACAAAAGAAACTTAGTAAACAACCTAGCAAACAGAATCAGGAAGATCTGCTCTGAACACAAGATTGAGGAAGAACTGGGCTACCTCAGGAAAATTTTGCTAATGAACAACTACCCAGAGCGTTTCATTGATGTCAACATCAGACCACGGCAGATTCGTACTAGAGAGGATACCGGCAAGCCAGGTTTTCCTAAACTTACCATTTAGAGGCGACGTACCAGCCTCAATAATTGCACAGCGGCTGAATAGAATAACTAAGGAGCAATCTTTCCCAGTGTTAAAGTTAATATGACATTTAGTACACAGAGAATCATGAGGTTGGATGCCAAAGATCAATTGCCAATTCTCTCCAGAATCATTCATAGTCTACAAATTCTCATGTATGTGCGGTAGCACATATATCGGACGTACGAAGAAAGCAATTGATAAGCAGAATCCAGCAACATTTGCCACAGAAATCTGATTAACAAAGGCTTGCCACCGTCTGGAGAAAATCAGCTATTTCCGATCATATATTGGCAACGGGGCACCCTGTCAATTCCGACCAATTTCACAATTCTACATAAAGCAAAAAAATCAGAAAAATTGATTATTTATCTACGAAGCCCTTTACATAAAACAACAAGTTCCTGAACCTAATATTCAAAAGTTTCATCAACAGTGATAATCTTTATCGACTGGCCAAGAATAACGAAAATTCAACAACAATCTACTAGTATCCCAGTCGAGAACCAACAGGCCCTCGACTAGAATCAACAAACGTACAATCGGATTGACAACAAAGCTGAAGTGGAAATAACAGAGGCGCATACGATGACTAGAAGTCTCCAAACAATGTAAGCGTTTAACACAGACAATCAACATTAGCGTTGTTACCAAGCGAAAATAGCACTCTTTGCGCAGCTGGGTGAAACAATTAACTATACTGGGAAAAACTAGCACTTGTATAGTATAACAGTGAACAATTTGCACAAAATGGCTAACTCTCAAGTTATCAAAACAATCATGACAAGATCTCAGACATCACTTCGCAATACTGCGAGAATGACCTTTACATGCAAACACGCACACATACAAACACAAACGCATACACACTCACCTACTAGTCAAAACAAGAAACAGCAGTAATAACCAGTCAGATTTGTCACCACAAAACATAACCAATTATACAACCCAAAAATGTATAAATATGTATGATTGTATAAGAGACGTTTAGTATTCACTGAAATAAATGGCCATTTATCCTCTTTAGTTATTAATGTGTTTTTTTCCTAATTATAAGAATACTGTGTTAAATTAAAAAAGGAATGGACATTATAAAGAATATATATATATATATATATATATATATATATATATATATATATATATATATATATTGGGATTTTGATCCTCGCTGCTCAGTTAATCGTCGCGTCTCGTGGTGATGAAGGGAAGTCGAAACGCGTCAGTACGTGCAACTGAAGGTAGTTTTGCTTTGTTGTGTGATTAGTTAGATACAACAGCATTAATTTTTATATCAAACCTACAAACTTGATTGAAGCTATTTTTATCACCACTTGCGCAATCAACAATTGTTAAATAGCTGCATAAACTGCAGTGTGTTGTGTGCAGAGGACTGCCCGTTTTGAGAGATATTGGAACATTAGCTTTACAACTTTTTACATAAAATATTGATGCTACTTATAACATAGCTAAATATAATTATATACTGCACTGTGCGTACATGTTATTTCTAATGAAATGCTTTATAATTAATTTCAACCATTTTAGAATAAATTGTAGTGTTTGTAAATTTTGCGAAAATATTTAAATTTCGCGAAAATATTTAAATTTTGCTTACTTGATATAATTGATTATGTGCAAAATTTTTAAACTCATTATTGCGACTACATAAATGATTGAATATATTTTGCTTAGAAACAAATTTTAAATTAAAAGCAGTATTTAACATTGTAGTTATTACTTTTTATTCGTTAGCATCGAGTCTTTATTATTAAACTCGTTATCTAGTTTCCAATTCATAACGCAACAAATTTCGCAATATCATAACTGCCTCATAACATAATTATCAGTTTTTTTGGAATATCGGTTTATGGTCTAAACCTATTAGACATATAAGCATCGAATGGAAATCATACACAATTGACTAATTTTTTTAATTTTACCCGTTCTCTTACTATATTGGAAAAACATCGGCAGTAATCTTGACCAAAGATAATAACTCTAACCCGTGACTCTCAGGGTGGCAGTCAATTACTAGATAATAACACTAGATAATATTGACATCGAAACGGTTCAAACCTATCACAGGCTGCCCACGCTACAATATATATATATATATATATATATATATATATATATATATATATATCTTATAATTAGAAAAAAACACAAATAACTAAGAGGATAATGGCCATTTATTTCGTGAATACTAAACGTCTCTTATACAATCATACATATTTATACATTTTGGGTTGTTAATTGGTTATGTTTTTGGTGACAAATCTGACTGGTTATTACTGCTGTTTCTTGTTTTGACTAGTAGGTGAGTGTGTATGCGTTTGTGTTTGTATTGTGTATGTGTGTTTGCATGTAAAGGTCATTCTCGCAGTATTGCGAAGTGATGTCTGAGATCTTGTCATGATTGTTTTGATAACTTGAGAGTTAGCCATTTGTGCAAATTGTTCACTGTTATCTATACAAGTGCTGTTTTTCCCAGTATAGTTAATTGTTTCACCCCGCTGCGCGAGAGTGCTATTTTCGCTTGGTAACAACGCTAATGTTGATTGTCTTGTTAAACGCTCACACTGTTTGGAGACTTCTGTCATCGTATGCGCCTCTGTTATCTCAACTTCACCTTGTTGCCAATCCGATTGTACGTTTGTTGATTCTAATCGAGGGCCTGTTGGTTCTTGGCTGGGTACTAGTATATTGTTGTTGAATTTTGTTATCCTTGGCCAGTCGATAAGGATATCATGTTGATGAAACTTTTGAATGTTAAGTTCAGGTGTTTGTTGTTTTATGTAAAGCGCTTCGTAGATAAAAAGTAATTTTTCAGATTTTGCTTTGTGTAGAATTGTGAAATTGGTCGAATTGACAGGGTGCCCCGTTGCTAATATATGATCGGAAATAGCTGATTTTCCAGACGGTGGCAAGCCTTTGTTAATCAATTTCTGTGGCAAATGTTGCTGGATTCTGCTTATCAATTGCTTCTTCGTACGTCCGATATATGTGCTACCGCACATACATGAGAATTTATAGACTATGAATGATTTGGAGAGAAGTGGCAATTGATCTTTGGCATCCAACCTCATGATTCTCTGTGTACTGAATGTCATATTAACTTTAACACTGGGAAAGTTGTCCTTAGTTATTCTATTCAGCCGCCGTGCAATTATTGAGGCTGGTATGTCGCCTCTAAATGGTAAGTTTAGGTAAACCTGCTTGCCGGTGTCCTCTCTAGTACGAATTTGCCGTGGTCTAATGTTGACATCAATGAACCGCTCTGGGTAGTTGTTCATTAGCAGAATATTCCTGAGGTAGCCCAGTTGCACAGAAGTCTCCAAACAGTGTGAGCGTTTAACAAGACAATCAACATTAGCGTTGTTACCAAGCGAAAATAGCACTCTCGCGCAGCGGGGTGAAACAATTAACTATACTGGGAAAAACAGCACTTGTATAGATAACAGTGAACAATTTGCACAAATGGCTAACTCTCAAGTTATCAAAACAATCATGACAAGATCTCAGACATCACTTCGCAATACTGCGAGAATGACCTTTACATGCAAACACACATACACAATACAAACACAAACGCATACACACTCACCTACTAGTCAAAACAAGAAACAGCAGTAATAACCAGTCAGATTTGTCACCAAAAACATAACCAATTAACAACCCAAAATGTATAAATATGTATGATTGTATAAGAGACGTTTAGTATTCACGAAATAAATGGCCATTATCCTCTTAGTTATTTGTGTTTTTTTTCCTAATTATAAGAATACTGTGTTAATTAAAACGGCATGGATATCGCCAAATATATATATATATATTAAACAAGAACCAAAGCAAGACACTGTTGAATTATTGGCACTGAACTGACGTAAGCCTGCTGTAATAGTGCTGTGAACAACGGACTCGCACATTCAGTTGACTTGTAAAGCAAATGAAACCGGTCAAGGCAATGGTCAACGAAGTGTATATATAGAGGGGTTTAAGAAGTAACTATCCTATGAGTATTAAATTGCCCATTGTTTATAAGAATTCTCAATCGAACTACATGTCTGCTGATATTTGATTTATTGCTTTATATCTTTGAAAGTCGAGCGCTCTTAAAATGTTATTTGCTGTTCATTGAATTTACTTTTTCTATTATAAACCGAATTTGCCTAATATTTAGTTCACGCTCATACCTAGTGTGTGTATTTATTAATTTTCAATGAAATATACGACATCGTATGTAAACAATCGTTCATTTATTTACTATTATGTAATTTAGAAATAGATCAGCACGAAGATTACAAATATTATCTCAAATATACTAAGGATATATATTGCTTGATTTTGAATGTTAATTACGAGGTTCGGGTTTCCTTCATAGATTTAAAATCGATCTTATTGGATGTTAATTTTAAAACTGTTTAATATTATGCGACATAGGGCTTTTATTATAAATATATTGTTTGCATAATCTGTTTCATTGAATAGTGTACTACATATTCAAAGTAACAGTTTTAACTCGCCATTATAACTTATAAGATAGTTAAGAACAACACAATAGCCCTCAATTAAAATGCATACAGACATTTTTTATTACGTCTAATAATTCCCACAAGGGAGTCATTATGTCAGTTTTATCATTTAGTCTGCTTTATTAATAAAAATTTACGATCTCATGCGTATTATTCTATTTGTAAAAGTAAAATAGCACACGACATAAATTTAAAGACGAAATGATTATCACGTCGATGTTCCTATATAAATTTTTCCATACAAAATGAATGAAAAAAATATATATTTTGATAATATATAAAATAATAATAACACAATTAATAATATATATTATTATATTGATAAGAAATAATAATAATTAAAATTTTTATTATTATTATTGTTATTATTAATATTTTATTGCAGATATACTAATACTATATCTACTATAAATATAATTTAAGAATATAATAATTATAATAATATTTATATTAATAAATTCATTAAAATGTAAATAATAATTTTTACAGCTATAAAAATAATAATAATAATAATAGTAATAATAATAATAACAATAATACAAGTACTTATAATATTAAGATGTTTAATAATAAAATTTATAATTTTATTATAACTTTTTTTTTAGAATAATAATAATAATAGTAGTAGTAGTAAAATTACTTGTAATAATAATACAATAATAAAAGCAATAATAATAACAGTAGTAGAAAATGTAGAAGTATTAGCTATAATAATAATTATATTAAATGTTATGGTCATAATAATAATAATAAATAAATGTTATATTTATATAAATAAAATTAATTTTAATAAGAGGAATAATAATAATGATAATAACCATAATACCAGTAATAAAAAATATTAATGATAATAATAATTGTAATATTAAAAATAAAAGTAATAAAAATAAGGTACAATAATAAGAAGTACAATAATACTTTCAGTTTTATTTATGTTAATGATATTTAGTCACTATTAAGACAAACAAGACGCAATATTTAATACTTTATGTCATTTATGTATGAAAGACATTAATAAAATATTTGTAACCGCTTCTTTACGTGGAATAGCGTTTTGGTAGACATTTATAGTATTGAGATGTAATATTTTAAACTTTATTAATGAAAAAGACTAAACCTTTAGTTGCATTATGTAAATGTGCAGAAAATTGTAAAATATTATGTAGTATCACTTAGCTTTAAATATATATATATATATATATATATATATACTACACATAAACATTATGCAATGATTAACTTTGAAGATAAGAAATAGGTTCCATCTCAAACTATACAAATATTATAAAGTGATGCAATAAGAACGTTTGATCATGGATATCAATAGTTTTAAGACGCTTTAGTCCATATAACCTGTTTGAATAAGCGATCATTAACGTTCATCCAGTAATGTGTAAAGTATAATTTCAATTTGAACAATACAAATGACTTGAATTTTCTTGCACATAGTACTGCTGGTTTATAAGTAAATCTGAGTAACTTATTGGCTGCAGATAAATATTTTTTCAACAAATAACACAATTTTTAACTACAAGTGATGCGACAATGTTTTTTTTTGGTATTGATTTTTTTTCCTTGGTAGTGAGAAGCACGGGTAGTGACGTATACAGCACATGAGACTAAACATCATATAATTAATTAATGGTAAAAGAAAAACTTATAGCACACAGTACACAACACATAATAAGGTATAAAACGTCATACAGCTAAGATTAGATCGAACTTCATCTCTTGTGTAGAAGCCTTCGCAGTAAAGGAACGAATCATAACCAAGCCATCACAAAGCCAAACACAACGCGTACTTGGAAATGCCGATAAATCGGATCTTTGCAAAATGGAGAAGGCAAATTGACCAACCGTGAATGACAATTGTGGATACGTTAAACGAAACATTTAGGAGAGTGATAGAAAATTAATTCAGCCAACAATGAATAATTAAACGAACATTGGTTCCGCGGGCAAACTTGATATAAATAACTGACCCATTATATTCTTATATATTCAATATAAACTAATTCTTCTATTGTGTACAAAAGGCAATTCATCCACTAGACAGATTTCGTCCTTAATTGGAACTGATCACGTGCTGTCCTAAATATTCCGCGGACAGGGCTTGAACACGGACATGCCTGTTTTGGAACCTAGTGCTGTAACCACTGAGTCATCCTGTCGCACACTACTTACAATTTTCAGATATATACTAGCTAAGGTCTCTTTGAAAGCTTTCCCTTTAGGTGGCGCCTATATGGCATTAGTTTAGGCCTAAAGTTCCAACTAACCATCTCCAATCTGTCATTATGGAACAGACACCACGCTAAAAGGGTGGTGGTATTTAAGTGAACATCTATTTAATTAAACAAACATTCGCTGTGCGGGCGGCGATAACAATTATTTTAATGAAGATTGCGCTCTTGATATGAAAACCTGACACATTGTTTACCCTTATTTGTAGGTATAAACTAAGCATTGTATAGTGTAGAAAACGCAATTCAACCAGTAGGCCAGTTTCATCATTGTTAGAAACTCATCAGAATTTGCCAGATTCCGAAGCAGACCTACCTGGGTTCGAGCCCTGTTCGCGGCAAATTCTGAACGTGACGTGATAAATTTCCAATAAGGATGAAACCGGTCTACTGGATCAATTGCCTTTTCTACGATATACAATGCCTAGTTTATACTGACAAATGCATGCAAATATTGGGTCTGGTGTTTAGAACAAGATGGCAACCTTGATTATTGGAAAATATTTAAATAAATAAAATCTAATTAACTTGAATCTAATGCGTGAAATATTCTATATATTCTCTGTGGTTTCTACTGAAATGATAATCCTGTACGTAAAAAATAAATTTGTTGGTGTATTTTCCATTAAATCCTGACATTTTTCTCCAAAAACACAAAAACCAGAACGGCTTTCGTTTTCCTTTACTCTAGGTAATTTTCGGTAGGTTGACAACTACACACAATGGACATTACAAGCAACATAAATTATGTATTTTTCAGTGAATGCTTTCTTTCTCATCATTTTGCTCGTGGATGGCGGTAAGTGATTTTGACAATATATAGTATACCTAAATCAAAGAATAAAAATGCGAAATTGGATTAATCAAAATTACCTGATCTGTATTTTGACGAAAACAGTTCGCATTCAAGTTTTTTTGTTTCTTTATGATATTTCGGCGATTCTTGTTGGTCGCCCTCTTCAATTCACCCGACCACAAGATTTAAAAGGCAAACTAATGAGACAAGCGCGATATGTGAGGGTGACCTCAATTACGTAATTTCACATGGTAAGTAAGAAACAAATGGTCAGTCCGAAATAGAAATGAACTGGTTAGAGGAAATATCGCGCTTGCTTAATTAATTTGTTTTTTAAAACTTGTGAGGATGGGTGAATTCAAGGAGGCGGCCGCCAACGGCTTTTGAAATATCTTCAAAAAAACAAAACAACTGAAATTCGGCCTTTTTTTAGTAAAACGAAGATCAGGTTAAACAGTGTGCCTTTCCGGCTAATAATTCAACTGGCAAGGTGAGCTTTTTTTCAGGAAGGCAGTGATCAATGCCTGTGATACATTTTTTATTAGAAGAGGACTCACTCTCATAAAGGTATAGGCCGCGTATAGTTACGAGTCGAGGCCTAAACGGTATTCGTTTAAAAAAATCTATAATTAATTTTACATGCACTAATATTGGTAAATGTCAGAATTAATTTCAGAAAATTGCTGTTTACACCTCCTCTAAACCACTTTTTTTCTAATTTGACTTATCATTTGGTACCAAAAATTTATGTATTTCCGCTGATGCATTAAATTAAATTTATTTAATAGAATTTCTGGAATTTAAATAAAACATACATTCATTCTGAATAAATTTCTGAATCTTGATAAATTACTTGCATCTAACTATATTCTTTCTATTTACACGAAACATAAATATTTTTTTCTAAATCTAAATCACATTAGGTGTTTTTCCGGCTGTCTCTTAAGCATCAACTCCGATTTGAATGTATTAAGTTAGTTTGATATTAACACATTTCAATTTTGCTCAATATAAAAGGAAAACCAACGAATTTAGCACTGATTGCTTTTTAAAGGTAAATAAATCCTGAACTGTTAATATATATATCTGTTACACTAGTAAACATCCGGAGATTATTTTATTGGACAAAAGCAAACAGAATAGGATTATTCGCATTACTATATTTCGAGGGTAAGAGTAAGTTAAATTTCTGTATTTACCAAATTAAATGTATGCTATCATAAGATTTTATAAAATATGTCGAATTTTGTGCTTCTGATACGGAAAATTCTGTCGTTTTTTTATATCCACCTCCAACGTTAATTTTCGTCTAGTCTTAGTTTATTATATTTAAGCTAGGCTGTAATTTGCCCATGTTAAATGGTAATAATCTTTTGAAAATACAGTCTTTGAGAAACTTAGATAGCGCCTCTGACACAGCTTATATCAGGCAAACGATAGAATTATCAGATGTGCAAATTTACAGGAAAATATTCACTTGAATGACAACAAAGTTGAGGCGATGACCCAAAGTATAAACTGCAGTATCAACTTATTTTTACTAGTGAGAAAAACGTTTCTAAACAATATTATGTCAAAAAGCTTTAACACTACCCTACTATAAAATTTCATTCCAAGTGACTTTTTTGCGTTAAGAAAGATTTTATAAACCATATATCCTGCATTGGCGTAGCATAAAGCGTCAATTTTAGTTCAAGTATAGTAGATAATCCTCTGATGAAAAGAAACTAAATCAGGGGAATTTTAAATGTCGACCAACGCATTTAACCTGAGGTTCAAATTTGGGCAAAACCGGTCTACTGGATGAACTGCCTTCTCTACGTTATACAATTCGTAGTTTTTACTGGCATGTGCGAGTAATTGCTGGGTCATGTACCTATACTAAGATCGCAACCTTGATTATAGTAATTGTTATCACCACCCGCGCAACCAATGTTCGATTCAATACCACTTCCCCATGTAGTGTGGTGTCTGTTCAGTAATGACAGATTGGGGATCATTAGTTGGACTTTGGGTCTAAATGGATGCCAAATGAGCTCCACCTAAAGGAAAAATAGACTAACCAAGTTAAATTAGTTAGTAAATAGCTAAAAATTGTGTGTAGTGTAATGTGTGGCATGGTGGCTCAGTGGTTAGAGCACCAGATTCCGAAGCAATCGTAACCAGGTTCGCGCCCTGTTCGCGGCAAATTCTGGCCAGAACATGATGAGTTCCCAATAAGGATAAAACCGCTCTACTGGATGAATTGCCTTTTCTATACTATACAATTCTTAACCTATACTGACGTATGTAAGTAATTAATGGGTCAGGTGTTTTTATCAAGATCCCAACCTTGATAATAGTAATTGTTATCGCCGCCCGGGCAAATAATGCTCGTTTATGTAACCTGTTTGTTTGAATGCATCTCGTGCATGGACTTGCGATCCAAGAGCATAATTCTCATTCGCACAACATATTTCACTGCTTGCGAAGTGCAGCGGCGTGTCAGTTTATGAATAAAACTTTTAAATGCAAGGACGGTTCAATACGATTTGTCCTACAAACAATTTTGTGCATATTATTAAAATCAGGTTTGCGAACTCCATACAAATATGAATCATATTTCACATACATATGTCAACAAAAACTACGCGTTGTGTAAGGTAACGAATGGAATTCATCCAGTAGACTGGTTTCGATCTTAATGGCGACATGTCAATTATCGCACTTAAGGCTCTAACCGGGTCACATTTGCTCCGGAATCTGAGACTCTACCCACACCGTCCAACTTGGCTAACTTGTACATTGCTTTGTTGATACTGATATATATATATATATGCATATATATATATATATATATATATATATATATATATATATATATATATATATATATATAATATTTCATATTCAGAAAAACATTGAATTTCAAGTGGATAGTGGCCGTTTATTTCAAGGTACAAAACATCACTCTACAACCTTTTACTTATATATATATATATATATATATATATATATATATATATATATATATATATATATATCCTTGATTGTCATTTAATCATGTGGGAGGAAACTAGTCTGACTTACCGCTTAAATTCTATTTCGTGTTTGGGATAATCTGTAAGCGTATATGCCCATGTTTCGGGTAACGGCGCAGGGCGTGCGGATTGCAATTTTGAGCGCACATTTTTTTAAAACTTTGTCGATTTAAACAATGGTTGTCACACCGTATCTTCATTCAAAATATTCCACGATATGTTAGTTTAATCGACTGGTCGAATCACAAAACCCAACAACGAATTACAAATAACCATACAAGTAAAACCATCAATTGGACCAGCCTCAACAGAAATTCAATCGGATAGGCGACAAAGTGACGCAGAAAAAAGCAGCTGAAAAAAAACATTGTTAACAATTGTATAAATAAATGAACATTGGTTGCGCGGGTGGTGATAACATTTACTATAATCAAGGTTGCGAATTTGATATAAACACCTTACCCATTAATTACTTACATATGTCAGTATAAACTAAGAATTTTATGGTGTAGAAAAGGCAATTCATCCAAACCTTATTGGGAACTCAGCACACGCTGGTCAGAATTTGCCGAGCCCTGTCCGCTACAGTACGTGTGACCAACAGTAGATTTACTATGTCGTGTGACAAGTTAGATAAAATGGAAGTGGCGTTTTTATGAAGCTCGCAAACTTGAAGAATCATTATCATCACCCGCGCAATCACACACACACACACACACACACACATATATATATATATATATATATATATATATATATATACACGCATATGTAAATAAATATATGTATTTATGTATTTAGTTATATAAATGATCATAAGTTAATGTAACATCATTTATTTTTAGTGAAATGAAGACATTTCAAATACCTAATGCTACCTGATATTGGTCAAAGATAATGTGAGTCTTACTTTATGTTTATGGGTTCGAGCAACGAAAGAATCCAAGTTGAGTTATTTCTTAATTGATTTCCACATGTAAAATTATATTTCGAGGCTAATTTAAATTCGATTGTTGTGAGTGTATTTTTAATCGAAATTTTTGGTTTGGAGACATATGAATGAACTCCTTTTCAGAAACAACAAGCTTCGCTTCGCCAACCTTGTGCTTGCCTATATTTAAAATTAATTATTAAAGCAATCTGTGCCTCTACGTCCGACTAGCATAAAAATTTGGTTGCAAAATATCTCCAAAGATATGCCAAAACTATTAAGCATAATTATAAGTGAATACTTTCTGCTCAGTGTAATTAAATTTGCCTTATTATCAATGGTACATCATATCAGTGTTTTTGGCCTACGTTTTACATTTACCGGAAATGCTGTATAGATATGCGATATTCTGCTTGTACATAGTTGCTACGACTAAATGTACATAAGTTATGTTGCAGGGGCAACCCTTGTTTGTGATAAAAATTAATAACATTATTAGACTATTTTTAGGTGGATAATCATTCAGTAAGGCATTAATTCACGCTCATCGTACTTACTTTCCAATATAGTTTAATGCAGCTTCTTTGACAATTTGGCAGGAATGCGCACGAGATGCCTAAAATTTCCAGCATTTGCTTGGCATGCGTTTA
This sequence comes from Eudiplozoon nipponicum, assembly GCA_029291075.1. Classification (NCBI taxonomy): domain Eukaryota; kingdom Metazoa; phylum Platyhelminthes; class Monogenea; order Mazocraeidea; family Diplozoidae; genus Eudiplozoon; species Eudiplozoon nipponicum. The sequence continues at coordinate 78,665 of JAQBSW010001417.1, read as the reverse complement.
TTTTTGTTATTTTTAATTTATTTTTGAGCTTCTTCGCTATTTCACTGCAAAGGCTAAGTGCCAACATTAAGCATCAATGATCAGGAAATTGAACTGCATGTAGAGGTTAGAGAGCTAAAGACACTTTTGGCGCTTTATTGTTTCGATGTAGGCTACTTGTCCCACTACCGATCAAATTGGTACTAGGCATCGTATACACAGAAGCACTTGAATCTTTTATCCTGGTTAGATATATTTATATATTTTTTGCCGGTATCGACTAAGAATGGCATAAAATAGCAAATACATTTTATCAAATATGTCGACTGCGTAAATATAGATAAATCATGTCATATTACTGCAATACAACGTCACTAGACAGGTGGAATGGTTTCCGCTTATTTCCAAAGACATACTGAATAGGATCCATTAGAAATAAATACTGACTTGAAGAGATAATTTTCTACTCCATTGGTTCCAATCCCGACAGTTGCAAATATTTAATTACTTGTCAATACAAGCCAAACCCGGTCTAGTTGTATTTTAAATTTATTGTGATCTTTAGTTTATGCCGAATTTACGCCTATATTGCATAAACTAAGGGTTGCTTAAAATTAATAGCGCTATGTATCGCATACACCACAATTTAGACTTTATTATTTGACTCCTCAGCAAATTGAAAAATGTTTGTACCTTATTGTGAACGAAAAGACAATTTGTATATTTAAATGAGAATTGGTTGCGCAGGCGGTGATAACAATTATTTAAATCAAGGTTGCGATCTTGATATAAATGTGCATTTGTCAGTTTAAACTGATTATTGTACTGCCCATCATCACGTACTGTCCAGAATTCGCCATGGACAGGGCTCGAACATGTGCATATTTGCAGCGGAAACGCTGCGGCTTGGCTCAGTGGTTAGAGCAACAGATTCCGAAGAAGACATGCCAATTATCGTATTCTGTCCGCGGAAAATTTTCAACAGTAAGATGTGAATTACCAATAAGGAGAAAAGCGGTAAAAAAACTGAATTAACTTTTCTACTCTATAAAATGCTTAGTGTAAACTGAAAATGTCGTATGTAATGTGATTGGTATTTCTATATATATAAATTTATATTTTAAATATCACACAATGAGTAAGACCACCTAATATCATTTTCAGGTAATGAATACAGTCACATTATATGCTTAGTAAAATAGAAACGATTTAATTACGATTCATTTTATCAATTGCATAAATAATTGGCATAATAGCTTTAGCTACATGTTGATTTGGTAATCAGCTATTAAACTGAAGGAAATGTAGCATGTTTTATTCATTCCGCGTAATAATGAATGGATATTTGTTTTTGAATTTAAAGCATTTTTAAAATTCTAGCAGTAGGTAAGCCTAAAGATTAATGGGAACAACATTTGAAAGTCGCCTCTGTGTGAATGAGCAGATGTCTATGTTAACTTAATATGTTCACGGTACTTAAATTATGATTTATCTATTGATTGACAATATGTGTAAATGGTATTTATAGATATCAACTTAAATTTTAAAATCAGAACGATGTGTACTAAAAGAAATATATATATATATATATATATATATATATATATATATATATAAACATATATATATATATATATATATATATATATATATATATACTCATATTTATAATTTAACATTCAGTATGAAGTAAAACGCACAAAGTGAAAACATGAAAGTAAAGTTATTTGTGAATAGTTTTAAAAAGATCTAGAGAAAATTATTTTGCATAAGTTTGATTACAAATAAACTTAAATTAACTGTTAAGTATGCCTGGTTTTTCAAATTAATGAATTAAGTAATCATTTATAAAGCACTTCACATCGAACAGTAGAATCCCTTGAGGAATTTTCAAAAGAAGCATGAGCCCAGTACGGAAATTTTCTGGCCGCAAATAAAGAAAGCAGCATGGTTATTCAGCAAACAGAAAACTAAAATTGTGCGAAGTTCACCGAATGTAATATTAGCAACAAAAGAGGCAACCAAAAAGTCAGATACAGAAACAAAGAGGCATGAAACGGATGTGTTGCGATGGAAGAAAATACTAATGGCTAGGCAAGAATCAGCAGCTGTACAATTGTCACATTACACGTTCAGTTGGACAATACCGAACCAAAATAAATAAAACAGCAGAAGTATATGCACGAGAAACAATGTGCATACTTTGCCCAAACAGATCTGTATGCCTAACCTATATGGACAACTAGTTTTCAGTAAACGAATGCCTAGATGTCAATTTGAAAACAAGTGGCAAAACCAGACACATTTAATAGCTAAGCAATACAAACCTGAAAACATCCACACATGAGAAGTATATAATATAACCTCAAAATTCATTCATTTATTCATATGTTAAACCATGTATTCTCACTGTGCAATTTAAGTTTCTGGACGGTTAAACTTAGAAGAAATAGTTTTATCAAGACCTTTCCCAAAATATTCACATATAAATTTACCTACATCTATTCATCGTATGTATTTTCCTTCCTTCTGAATAATTACTGAAGTATTACTCAGGAACACCATATATATGTTATTTAACTCAGAACTGCGTGTAGCGTGCTGCAGAAATAGCGCGTTGAAAACAACCACAGAACCGAAGCGTATGTGCCTCGGTATTAACCCCGTCTTCAACAAATTCTGAGTTGTATTTGATGAGTTATAGTAAGGACAAAACCGTTCTACAGCAAGAATTTTAGTTGTTACCCGAAGCAATATTGAGTTTATATTACTAAATTATATGTATTCAATATCCCACCATTATACTCCAATTATATATATATATATATATATATATATATATATATATATATATATATATATATATATATATATATATATATATATATATATATAATAAGGCAGAAAAAGCACATTAAAAACAAAGTGGATAATGGCCATTTATTTCGAGAATACTAAACTTCACAATACAATCTTTCATTTATATACCTTCTGGGTTTTCAGTTCAATATGCGGATGGCAACAACTATGACTCGGTCTTCTAATTCCTGTTTTGGCTGCTTGGTAAGTGTGTATGCGTTTCTGTCTGTGCGTGTGCATGTGTGCATGTATTGCAAAGTGATGTCTGAGATCTGGTCATTATTGTATTGATGGCTTGAGAATTACCCATCTGTTGGAATTGTTCACTGTTACGTGTACGAGTGCTATTTTTCCGAGTGTAGTCTTTCGTTTCACATTTTTGCGCAAATTTGTATTCTTCACATGGTAACAGCGCAAGTGTGGATTGCAGTGTTGAACGCTCATATTGTTTGAAAACTTCTGTCACCGTATGCGCATCTGTTTTTTCCTCGTCAGTTTGTTGCCAATCCGATTGAATGTTTGTTGAGTCTGGTCGAGAGCGTGTTCGGTCTTGCCTGGATGCTAGTAAATTGTTGTTGAATTTTGTTATTCGTGGCCAGTCGATTAGAATATCATGTTGATGAAACTTTTGAATATTTAGGCCAGGTGCTTGTTGTTTTATATAAAGGGCTTCATAAATAAATAATAATTTTTCTGATTTTGCTTTATGTAGAATTGAGAAGTTGGTCGAATTGACTGGGTGCCCCGTTTCCAATATATGATCGGAAATAACTGATTTGTTAATCAATTTCTGTGGTAAATGTTGCTGGATTCTGTTTATCAATTGCTTCTTCGTAGGGCAGATTTTTTGCTAAAGCACATACATGAGAATTTGTAGACTATGAATGATTTGGAGAGAATTGGCAATTGATATTTGGTATCCAACCTCATGATTCTCTGTGTACTAAATGTCATATTAACTTTAACACAGGGAAAATGCTCCTTAGTTATTCTATTTAGTCAACGTGCAATTACTGCGGTTGGTACGAATCATGTGGTTGGATGCAAAAGATCAATTGCCAATTCTCTCCAAATCATTCATAGTCTACAAATTCTCATGTATGTGCGGAAGCACATATATCGGACGTACGAAGAAGCAATTGATAAACAGAATCCAGCAACATTTACCACAGAAATTGATTAACAAAGGCTTGGCACCGTCAGGAAAATCAGCTATTTCCGATCATATATTGGAAACGGGGCACCCAGTCAATTCGACCAACTTCTCAATTCTACATAAAGCAAAATCAGAAAAATTATTATTTATTTATGAAGCCCTTTATATAAAACAACAAGCACCTGGCCTAAATATTCAAAAGTTTCATCAACATGATATTCTAATCGACTGGCCACGAATAACAAAATTCAACAACAATTTACTAGTATCCAGGCAAGACCGAACACGCCCTCGACTAGAATCAACAAACATTCAATCGGATTGGCAACAAACTGAAGAGGAAAAAACAGATGCGCATACGGTGACAGAAGTTTCCAAACAATATGAGCGTTCAACACTGCAATCCACACTTGCGCTGTTACCATGTGAAGAATACAAATTTGCGCAAAAAGGTGAAACGAAAGACTACACTCGGAAAAATAGCACTCGTACACGTAACAGCGAACAATTCGAACAGATGGGTAATTCTCAAGCCATCAATACAATAATGACCAGATCTCAGACATCACTTTGCAATACAGTGAGAAGGACCTTTACATGCAAACAGGCACACACACAGACACAAACGCATACACACTTACCAATCAGCCAAAACAAGAATTAGAAAACCGAGTCATAATTGTTGCCACCCACATATTGAAATGAAAACCCAGAATGTATATAAATGAAAGATTGTAGAGCGAAGTTTAGTATTCTCGAAATAAATGGCCATTATCCACTTTGTTATTAATGTGTTTTTTCTTCCTAATTAGAAATATACTGTGTAATATGTGAAGGCAATGCACAAAATAGTATACACACACACACATATATATATATATATATATATATATATATATATATATATATATATATATATATGTTTGTGTGTGTGTGTGTGTGCATGTGCGTGTTAATGTAATAATATGGCGTGATTTCACCATAACCAAGTTAATATTTTTGCACCGTTACTTTACAACGATCTAAATGGAGAAAACCATGTGATAGTTTATATATTTATTTTTATTGAACCACTTCAATTATGCCGAAATATATAATATTTCGTAATGTTCAAATAAAAATACCTAAGTAAACACAGTTTGGCATGGGACTTCATTAGTCCTATAGAAATGCTATCACACGGACATAAAATAATGTGACACTAGATTTGTATGATTTAAGTAGATATTTGTTAACACTAGGGCTGAAAATAAACAGTAAAAAGACGAGAGCTTTGAAAATAGGTAACAGAACAGATTTTAATTATGTTTATTTTCATGATGCTGAGATTAATGATGTTTTTGAGATTAAACTTATGCAAGAAATTAAGGATTTAGGCATAACTATTCATTGTACGGCTTCTACTGAGAGACATATTGAAAGGATAGTAGGCAGTGCCAAGAACAGATGGGCATTACTAAATAGAAATATTATATCGCAGGAAATAAAATTTGAAATGTTTATAATATGGATTAGACCGATACTAGAATATGCTGCCGCTAGTTGGAATCCCTTAACAAAGGGTTTGTCTAATAAGATAGAAGCTGTACAAAGAAAAGTTGTGAAACAAATTAGTCCTATCTCCTGCACTATATACGCCACTAGATTACAGTTTGTATCACTGCATCCTTTATGGTTTCGGAGAATGTGCTATTGCATAAAAGTTTTCCATTTGAACCAGTGGTCTGGTGCCTATATGAATCCCATAAGAAAGAGTCATGAAATTGGAACTAGATCTGGTCATTTTGCAATATCTCCACCATTGGTGGGGAATGTTGCGGGCAAGCTATTCTCTTTTTCAAAAATTTACAAAATTTACAATCAATTGCCAAAGGGGCTTAGAGAAACGCCTCCAACTAAAATGACTTTTAAATTTTTATCTACCGAACTAGAAAAAGTGTTTAATCCTGCTGATATTTTTAATTTTCATTATGATAATACTTTCTCATGGTTAAATAAAAGACAGGATTAATTGTTTTTTCAGCCTGAGATTCTATCTTCAAATTTTATAATATTAAAACTGAAATGTTATGCCTTATATCATCTTGTTAATCAACAATGCATACAATCAATTATTAGTCATGGTTCCCTTTTTTTACAAATGTTATACTCGAATTATAACTTTAATTTTTTTGTAATTTTGATGAAGAATCTATCACTGTTTACAGCTGATCTTTCTGATGCTGATAAATTGTACAGTACAACTAATTGCACATATATATGTGATGTGATATCTTTTTATATTGTACATTTTCTAATTTTATTATTTTATGGAACATGTGTGGTTTGAATCCAAATAAAGATATTCTGTTCTATTCTATTCTATAATATTTTTTTGATTCCATATTTATGGATAACGTCTTCTTTTAGCAATATCCTTCAAATTTTGAAACATTATCGCATATATATTTCCTTACTTGAAAATTGAAAACTGTCATGATGGTGTTCCGCAATTTTTAAACGACAAGATGTTTTAATTTATGGGTGTACATTCAGTACAAATCTCGTTTTGCACACACCAAGTCCGCATGTTCTCTAATCAGTGTGGGTTGAATATTTTCATGTTTATATGCTCAAATTGCTAAAGCATGGTTGCCTATTTTCAACAGACTGCATCTTCATATTCCAATTGTTTCATAAACTGAAGAATGTAACAAAAATGCACGATAAATTGAACCGCAATCATAACTCGTTGCCCACCATTGAACTATGACGGCTTTTCAATCATTGATTTTGCGGTCGTTGATAACAATTATTTAAATCAAGTTTTCGAGCTACAAAAAATAAACTCCCATCCGATTGTTATTAGATGTATGCACAACATAGTTTAACCAACGCTAGTCACATGTACTCACGAGTTTCAGACTTCTATGTTCGTCAATGGCAAACAGACTAACGGGAACCAAACGGAAAATCAACAACAATGTCTATTCAATTCTAATCTGGCATATATTGAAGTACATTGTGTCGGTACCATTTCCCGACATAACCTTTTGAAAGCAGTTGTTTTGGTACACTTTACAGGCTTGGTAAGTATTATAGTTAGAGATTTAGTATTGGTGTCGCATAGTCAAACACTAAATGAAGCCAGAGCCACTCTTGCTTGTATACACATTCGTACAGGCGACTTTATAGTCCAATTCTCTCATATTCGTTGACTAAATATATATATATATATATATATATATATATATATATTTGGCAAAGGACGTTGTACCACATCACACTAATGAGTTGCCAGTAAGCCTGAATCGCAGGTGTACATAAGTCTATACTTTCCGTTCATGCCGAATTTGATTTATCATTCCCTCTGTATTTCAACTAATTTGTTAGTAAATATTTAATAGTCAATACCAAATTGTTATTAAATTTTTCACAGAAAATTTGCATATCGTATTAGCAATTAGTCAGCTTTATATCTAGACCTCACAAATTTGGTCCCCTTTTAAAGTTTTTTTATGAATATTTCGTAAGTAATAAACAAATTACTGTCTGAAATTTGTAACATGAACAGCTATAATTTGTCAACGATACTGTTTCTTTTCACGAAAGACAGACAGTAATGTAAAAGTTTCTTTGAACGTTTTCATCTTTGTATTTGTAATCAGTGCTTGCGTGTAATTAGGTTCTATAATTTTGTTTACAGAAGTGTACAATTATTGCGAAATAAGTTAATTCTGCAAATGACAACCTGCCCAGCGATCATGTGGTCGGCCGTTTCACTTGAAAACTATTCCAATCTCCTTCAGGCCTTGACAAAACTACGGCCAGTCATGAATAAAATGGAGTGACAATATAAATAAAAATGCGTAAGGTAATTGAAAAACGCATATTTATGCCAATTTCACATTTTCATGTATCTTGTGTACTGTTCTGGTATAACTGAGCCATCATAATATTAGCCTAATGAGGGAAGAAATGATTTCGCGAAATGTCTGTGAAATCATACCTATTGTTAATTTTTTGCCAAATAATATATTACGCCTATGCTAAGTGTGCGGTCATTTTATTTGTTCTGGTGGGCTAAAATTAATTTTAAATTTTAAAATCTTTAGGTAATTTAAATTTTAATAGTTTAATTGATGTAGCAAAACACATTGAACACTTTTTTAACATCAGACATAATATTCTGCATAGAAACGGTTGCTAGAAAACACAGAAATTATAAACTGAAATAACTCTGCTACCTAGTAAATTTTGCAACAAAATAAAAAAGTGAGACGCAAGTGAGTGTACAAAGAATTTTAGTTTATTTGTTAACACAGAAATAGCCAATAACTAAACTCTAAAATTTATAGGAAATTTGCTGAACTACATTTGTTGTGAAATAATTATTTTAATAATTGCGTTGATTTTATAGCCTTTTATGAATTTGGATTTCCTCTACAATATTCACTTAACATTTTCTTACATCAATCATGATAATATTTATATTTTAAAAACATTTCAGCATAAGTTTCTAGAATTCTCTTGGTTCCCAAAAATTACCTGACAGCTAATGAAAAATTACAATTAACATTACTGTCGATCTGTGGTACAAATATAAAACTATTAAACTATTACGATCTAATGGACGGCATAAGATTTACGCCATCAGGAGGTACTACGTTTTTAGTTGTCGATACAAAATTCCTAATAAAATAAAAAAATCTTTAAATGAATGACTACCGATATCAGCTTTAACAACTGCCCCAAGTAGTCAGAATTCAGTTAAAACTTTTATCATTTAAATCAATCTGTCGAACAAAATTATTCCAATACTACAATTACTAACAATAATACTACTACTTATAATAATAATAATAATAATAAAAAAAATAATAATAAAAATAATAATAAAAAGAAAAACAAACGAATGATCAATAAACTACAAGGGAAGATTTTATTAAATGTACGGCAGTGTTTGTTGAAAAATTAAATTTTAACTCCGTAAAACATACATTAACAAATAAACGATATATTCTATATAAACGATTTCATTCCCGTACGTACGACCGATGGTGTTTTTCTGTGTCGTTCGACGACTGGTTAAATAAAAATTAGGATTTGAGTCTATTTCAAGCTTGCAAACTAGATTTAAAGAATAGTTACTAACATTAATTTAGACAGGTATGTGATGCAATTTTAAATCTTAATATTTTAAAATTAACACATTGTTTAACTCATTACAGATAACCTAATAAATTTTCGTTCCACTACCATATCTACTTTCTGTCAAAGGTACTTTATATATATGCTAACACCAATTTGTTGTTTAGTTTTTTAACTGGTCCGTTATTAATATATGCCCAGAATAGTGAACTTAACGTTTTTATTTATTTTAATAATCCATTAATAATTGTTTTTTATGTGAATGGTGTTCTTTATTTTTACTCTATTCTAAAGGAAAATATAATTTTATTGGTTGGCATTGAAATGTAATTTTGGAATGAATTATATCAACAAATTCTACATAACGGATTTTATTTAAACTGGATTTCCTTTTCTATTTAGATAAATTATTTAATAAAATCGATGTTTTCGGTATACAAGCTCATTAAAAAGTAAATTGCTACTCAAATTTTATCGATATTTTTTCTGATATATCTTGTATCATGCCAATCAACATTAAAACAAATTCGTCTACACTTTACTCATGAAGCAATAATTTTAACGATAAAGAAATGCAAGTCATATTTAAGTAAATGCTAGTTTGTCTATTTTAATGAATTAAACTGTTTATTCTGCTTGTTCAAAACTGCAATCATCTTCATTCGGTTGGCTACCTAATTAAATAATTTGATCGTAGTCTGAAATGGATAACAATTTTCGACACCTAAATCTTATTATGCGTTCTTGTTTGCGGTAACTGAGAAAAATTCAAAGATTTGTCAACACACGCTACGAATGTAGAAGAATTAGATGGTAGTGTCCTATTTTCTCCCGTTTCCTGCTCAAATATATAATGGGTAAAGGTCGTTATACCGACTCATACTGATGAATTGCCAGGAGGCATGAAATGAAAGTGTACGAGATTGCACATTCCGTTCATTCTGTCATTGTTTTATCCTTCTGGTCACATTCGAACTAGTTTTTTACAAGATGCGCAACTACTAATACACAATTGCATTTAAACATTAATTCTCCTCCTCAAACAGTATCTAACTGTTATATATTTAATTGAATGATGTCATGATTACCACGAAATTTGACAAATGATATCAATCAAAGCCAAAATGTATGGATTTTCTGCAGTAACAGGTGTTCATAAATAGTTGAAATACACAATTTTCGTTAATTTTCGCATACATTAATATCCAATGTGTTGGTAACTTGTACCGACTCGAAAGCCATAATGTTGGTAACATGCACCTATTTGGCAACTATAGTGTCGTTATAAAGTATTGACACAATAGTCATATTGTTGATACCATTTACAGGCATGTCATACATATATATATTTTATGTTTTGAGTTGGCTTTGGAGTCGCATTTTCGAAGAATTTGTGTACTGTTAGCTTTACAACTATTATCAAATAAATACATTTTAATTCAACCCAATACCATTACTTTACGTTTCGTAGCGTCCATTTGTCACATATTTCTCACTTAAATATATATAGGGTAAATTGAATAATACCAACCCTACTGATGAGTTGTCAGTAGGCACGAATCGAATGTGCACATGAGATTATATATTCCGTTAATGTGGACCTTAATTTATTTTTTGGGTACACATCACTTACTACAAATTGAATATATATATATATATATATAAATATATATATATATATTTAAGTTCTCCGCCACAAGCAGTTATCTGAACGTTATGAAGCAATTTTTTTACCGGGTGATGTTGACACGGAATGCTTTATTGAATAACTTATTTCATGGATAACATAGACATATGTATTCATCATAATTTAAAGCTCATTAGATTTACCACCAAACTGTCTAATTAAGCTTTAAATAAACAATAATTAAATTTAAAGTTTTAACCTGAATGATATTTCTGTATTTGATGTTTTTAATTTCTTTCCCGTGTTTATCTTGGCATTTAATCTAAGCATTCATTCACAATAACAATCTTCAAAAGTTCTTCCAATCGTCAAGTAATTTTTAGAGAACGGATAATTACGACGACGAATTTTCTCATCATAGTAGAAAGATATCATCATAATGTTCTATTGTATAAATATAGAATTGAGTTGATTTGAATTTTCCTTTTATACTTTAAGTACAACAAGGCATGCCAATTTTGATATCCCGCCACTTGTTAATAGTTTTTCTACCGCGTATGACTATTATGGGTCTCTGATCGACGCAGGTATGTCATTAATATCTTGATTCATTGACATTCCTTGGTGCACAGTGTGTCATTCTCGTTAATAGATTGGTTTTCACTGATCCTTTCAATCGCAAGCCTTCGGTCTCAATTATTCAGTCGCAGATTTATCCGATTTTACGCAAACGTTTCGGTAAGTACATTCTCGGTAAAGAATAATAGCTATCATAATAATTTCACTACAACAAAAAACAAATTTTGGGAAATGTTGTATCCTTATTCGAACCAGTTCTAATTATATACACGTGAAAGCTTTTATATGACAAAATATCCGGCTTTTGATAACTTAACACTTATACACACTGGCTTATACCATAATAACAACATAATCCCAAGCACACACACTCTCTCTATATATATATATATATATATATATATATATATATATATATATATATGCCAGAAACATGTGCGATGGCATCCATTGCACGATAATTATACGGAAATTAAACTATTGTCTTTATTCTGCGCATCACTTTTTATAGTCGCGTTTATTTTCACCCATGGTTGGTCTAAAACCTCTACACAGACAATTATGAACATATCTATATATATCTAAGTACATGCATTTAAATACTTATGTAAATTCACATACGCAAACTAAGTGTTTAAGCCAACCATGTGGATTAAAATATACGCCTAACCATGTTGATCCATTTTCTAATTACGCTTCAAAACGAAAAATACGGTCAAGGTTTCGATCGTGATGTAAATACTTAACCCATTATGTACGTAAATTTGTCAGTATAAACTAAGCATTTTATAGTGATTAAACGCAATCCATATTGAGAACACGTAATACTTTCCAGAATTTTGTCACAGACAGGGCTCGAATCCGGGTACGTCTGGTTCGGATTCCGATGCTCTAAACATAAAATCACCCTACCGCACACTACACACAATTTTCAGTTATATACTAACCAATATTTTTTAATTAGCCTTTCCTTTAAATGAAGATTTTAGAGCATCCATTAAGAACCGAAGTTCCAACTAACCATCTAAAATCTGTCATTATATAATAGACAAAACGCTACAAAATGTAAGTGATATTAAATTAAACAATTATACAAATAAACGAACATTAGTTGCGCGAGCGGTGATAACAATTATCATAATCAAGTTTGCGATTTTGATATAGACACTTGACCCGCTATGCAAATACATTTGTCAGTATAACCTGAGCATTGAATAGTGTTGAAAAGGAAATTCATCTAATAGACCGCTTTGATCCTTATTTGGAACTGATCACATACAGGAAAGGCTAATCAAAAAAATTAGTTATTATGTAGTTGAAAATTGTGTGTAGTAAGCGGCTGTGTGGCTTGGTGGATAGAGCACCAGATTCCGAAACAGACGTGCCCAGATTCGAGCCCTGTCCGCGGCAATTTTGGCCATTATCTGGAGAGCTTCAAATAAGGACGAAATTGGTCTACTGGAATGAATGCTTTTGTATTTTAAACAATGCTTAGTTTTTACTTATATATATATATATATATATATATATATATATATATATATATATATATATATATATATATAACGGTACTGGCAACCACTGTTCGTTTAAAGGCATAAAGTTTCAATTTAGAAAAAGTAATAACATTTTAGCTTATCTAAACTATACGTAAAAATCCGTTTGAACAATCAATGAATCTTCATGTGCATATGCGTTACTTGGTTAGTGACGACTCAACAAAATGAACTGGCAACACACTGCAAGCATACTATGTGTTTTCTCAGAAACGTGGGATTGTAGAATGTAATGCAGACTCTAAAGGCTGAACCGCAAAGAATCACAAATGCAGGCATAAGTTTAATTACATGTTTTGTCGACGTAGAAATTAACGTATCCAAATACAGCAAACATGCTACTGGGTATGGAATGCTTAATATATTAATGCATATATGTTAGTTTTATTCACCAGAAGACTTTTAATGTAAAATGTGAATTATTAAAAGATATACTTAAATACCAATTAAAAAAAATATTTATTAAAAACAGAAAAGCAAACAATTAGATGTAAGAATAACTTACTGCAAAATATTTTCCCACTATATAATGATTTTGAGATTTTATAAATGCCACATTTCTTTTTGGCAAGAGTTGCAATCAAGTTATAATTACGGTTAAATCATTCGTATAAATAAGACATTAAGGGTATGACTATGATATCTTTATAATCTCGAGCTTGCATAAATTGACGGGGATAAAGATCTCCAACACGGAAAGTTCCCTTAGAGCCTATCCCGAGAAAGAAGTATTAACCAGGTCTCTTGACTGGAATCTAGCAGCGCCGCATCTATTTACGTATGTTTTATTTAGGGAGTGTTCTGGATTGTTCTAACCCTCTGCAGATCTAGCCATTTACCTGGCAAGCCGAGTATTTACGGTGGTCTTAAAATTAGTGTACCAACTAATGTAAAGCGCTGTAAATTATAGCGATTTGCTGTTCAAGCGCAAATGATTTGAAGCAAATTTCTCAAATACATTGACAAGCAAAGCTAACTAGAAGCACAAAGCTATAACTCGTCGCTTATCATGTAATCAGCGAGAAGAAAAACCGAAAGTATTTTTAACTAAAAGACCGTGGACTTTGTTTTCAGTAAAGAAGACGGTCAATTCCAGAGTAATTTTCATTAATAGCAAAAAGTCCATTAGGCCAAATTTATAAGCCTAGGAAAATTTTAAAAAGAATATTCGTCTGTTGTCATAATAGACCCATAGAATACAATTTCTTTAACAATGGAAAACAGGTCACCTTTCATTGTGATGTAATTCTCTAGAACAAAAAAATTAAAGACGATCATTTCAGAGGTGATTAGTTTATGATCATAACAAAAAACTATGCTTGAGAAAAATAAAATGCACTCTGGCGCACATTTATCCTATCTTCCAATAGCCAGCATTTCTGACCTTCATACGGTGGAGCATTATGATTTCCTAATCACAAACAGTAACAAAAACAATTTGAATGCACCTTTTTCTTCATTGACAGGCAACGAATTTGGGCCGCTAAACCAGTTGCCGTAGCTCGAGAGGGCATCGGGATATATGAATTTGGTTCACAAAACCCGTTTCCCTTTAACATCATGCCTTAGGATTTTTTGTTTCCTGCTTATAACGATAATAGCAGTAGTCACATCTGTGCATAGCAGGGCAAACTGATAAACAAATAGTGGGCAAGTGTGTTCGTGTTAACTTTCATTGGTACTACAATGACATTCTCAAATTCATTTCTAACGCATACTTTTCTTCCATTTAAATAAATAGGCTCTTTCGAATCTTATTTAATTTTATTCAATTTTCCCTAAATAGAAATCAATAAATACCCCATTGATGATATTTTGCATAACGCAAGATTAATTACTTAATAGAAACTGCAGGTACATCTCTTAGAGGACAGCTGCTCATATTTAAAATCTCAGCATAATTTTGCAGAAGTTTGACGCTTCTTCCAACTCAACGGCATTATGAACTCAGTGTTTATCCGCATATGCCGCGTGACTGACGAAAAAAGCTTCGAAAAGCTTATGATCCAAGATGTAATTTACTCATAGTTTTGCTGTAGAGGTCTCGTGCTGATTGACTATTTTATCTGAGGAGAGAGAACAGGTTGTTGGAGTGTATCATTAGGTAAGAAAAACGAGGCATGATTTGGCTATCCAAATGCCGCTTTTTGTGCCATCGGCCGTTCTCACAGAGGTCTAACTTGTCTTGCTGCTAATTTGTCCTGTTCCTGTGTACCGATTTTTGAACTGCATATTGGTAACAGCATGGATTCGAATTGGAATACGATTCTGGCGATCAGGAGATGGTGTTTTACTTAATTTATAAAATAGTAGAGCATATTGGGCAGCTACTTGCGTATAATACATACTACAATTTTCATCTGCTTATAAGAATCTTAGGCTAATATTTTAATTATATCATGAACAGGATAGCTAATTAATTATTGAATATTATAACGTTTCTATCTGATTTTGTTATTAAGCTTTCTACTCATATTTCATATAGAATAGTAATCTGTCCATTGCAGGGTATAAAACTCTAACAGCATTTGTGAAAATAAAGCACCAATCATAATTAGAATAAGAACTATCGGTAAAGCAGAGTTTAAAATCGTCCGATCCAAAGAAATCAACGCTCCTACCAAATTTAGCCAAAGTGGATGAATTAAGGTGTAGTCGAAATTTGCATAGTAACATTTGAATGAAGAAGAAACCAAATGTCCATAAACGTTAAATGAGATGCCGCACTTTTGCAAAAGACGCTTCATTACGTTTAAATAGAAGTTTGTACAAGAAACGAAACATTCAATTAAAATTAGTGTGAAATGAATGAAAAAACCTACTAACGCAAATTTTATACTAAATTATTGAAAGTTTTCTGATGAAATAATTACTTCGATTTACATTAATTGCTACCATTTTTAGATTTTGAATAATTGTTCTCTCTTCGTGCTTAAAATAGCATTATCTAATTTAAATTGATTAATTACACAAATTTTATAACTTGAGCCATTTCCAAGTTTAACAAGTATTTTATTAATGGAGATAATCATTATAAAAATCGGGTAAATATAGAGAGACTTCGGATCAAAAAGTAAATTATAATACACTCTGTGGCTAAATCTAACGACCTAAAAATATAATTATGCAATGAATTAGCGATCTTGAATAAAATAACATTGGTTTACAGTTATGAAAGCTCAGATTGATCAAGATATGTGGACTTGTTTCCAATCGCACATTTGCGTTATTAATAATTTCGTAAAATATCTGCACAAATTTGAAGAATGGAATCATGTCTAACATCAAAAAGTTTTTTATATTGACAGGCATTCCTTAAAAATTAAAAGACAAATATGCTATTATTGAGAGCTAGATTCCTTGAAGAATTTTTTAAACATTTTATTTGCAGTAATCTCTTATCGAAGTTGATAAATTAATTAATAGGATCCAGAATTGCAAGTTGACGTTATTTGGGGAATTTATAATAAACAGTATATAGATTTTCATTCGAATATTACATTATTGTCTGACATAACTAAGTAAAATATATATTCAATTTGATGAGTATATATTTAACAGATAAGCGTTAAAAAAAATAAAGGATTGCTGATTTTAAATTAAATCATTTTCGGCTTAATTTGCAGTAAATGCAGAAAGCGATAGAAAATAGGCATTTTAATTTCTTGCATTATTGCCACCAGACCAGTTTTCATTTACAAAAAAACTTTTCACATTTGCTACAGCATTCACAAAAAGTAACTTGAACAAAGATGCTCATTTAAATACTGTTTGTTGAAAAATAATAATACGTACGAAATTGTGTATTAGGTGTTTTGGACAGTTGAATGGTACAATTTCCTATACGAATGTGCAAACCTGCAGTAGAGAAGCTAAGTTCATAAAAAGTCTCCGAATATGCGACTTTAAAGCCAACTCAACATATGTAATACATACCGAGCATGTAGAGGGAATCGACCTAGGTTAGTGAGTCGTTACCTGACAACAACACAATGGTTGCCAAATAGGTACATTGTAGCAAAAATATGGTTGCCGTGTCAGTATATGATACCAACACAATGGTTGTAAATTTATGCTTAAGTTCACCAAAATACAGAATTACAACTATTTCTGAACACCTGTTACTTCAGCAAATCATTTTCTCTGGTCTTGATCGATATCAGTTATCACATTTCGCGATAATCATACCATCATTCAACTAAATATTTATCAGGTAGAGAAGTAAAATATTTATGTAATTATGTATTAACTGTTGTTTGAAATATGCAGATTGTCTTTAAAAATGAGGTTATACTATTCAAAACACGTGGTTTTTACCACCATTTTTGGATAAAAGCAAAAAAAGGGATTTAGAATAATGTATATTTTTTTAAACAGCTAAAAATTTAATTTTTAAAGTTTTCCTTATTTATTTCTAGGATGAACTACGTGAGTATATTTCAAGATATTTTTAGATCATTCACTAAGTTTAATCATTATTTTGTATGTTTCGACAATTCAAGTCAACATGTTTTTGAATATACAAATTCATGTTAACGTATGAAGGCAATCCGTTGAACCAACAAGAAATGTAAAAAAATTCACACAAACGTTCATCATGGGCTAAAGATTAAAATTGATTAATTTACTTAGATAATGCAGATGTACATACCGATAGTTTTTCATAGCTTAATTGCAGACTGTTCACATTTTATATAGAAATTCCCTAAATAATTTTAGTGATAACCTAATATAATTAGTTATGTATGGTTGGCGTAAATTATAACGAGCTAGTTCGTATTGGACTAGAACCATACGCTGATTGGTGTACTCGTATTGACGCTCAGGTTCCGACGTACCCGTGCGACGTACCGATCCAATTGTATAGTTGATCAAATAATGTGAAACACCTGGGCTGAGTCACTTTACCAGATAATATGTATTAAGCTTTGGATGCCTGGTGACAACTTCTACTGAAGTGTACAAATGGAGCACAAGCAGAACGGATTAATGCAAAGCTGTATTTTATTTACGATGTATTTGGATATAGTCCTGTTCCTATATCTACTGAAACGTTACTGGCTTTACCAAGACTCGCAATTTAATTTCTTTGGGTATATATATATATATGCCTCATATATATATATATATATATATATATATATATATATATCTCTCTCTCTATATATATAGGTACCTATATATATATATATGAACCCAACGCAGAGAGTTTAAACTAGAAAACCTTGTTAAGGTTAAAAACGTTCGTCAAGGATTAATAAATACCTCTAAAACTTCTTTTTATATCTGCCTGATTGCGATGTTCACCACGAGAAACGGCCACAGCAGATATTCCGTCGCTGCACTTGTTGACGTCTGACGTCTCGTTGCCAAATGCATTCTTTCTTGTTCTCGCGCAATCTGTTGTAGTCAGTAACAAACTGAATTGTCAGGTAGAAAATTTTCATAAAAATTTTCACATCGTTATCATTGTTACTAACTGTAATTTTGTTGCAGTTAAATTTGTTAATACTCCTTAGGGTAAATATTTCAGCTTAGAAGAGAAACACAATCGCATTCAAAAAGTAATATTGAAATGGGCGTGTGAATGAGATAATCAATTCGAATTTTGGTAATTAATCAAGTTTTTATCTTTAGTTTAAAAATAGTAATTTAGCGGGCTATATTTTATTCAATAAATCGCAATTGTGAAAATTGCCCAATTCAAATAGAAAATTAGTTTCGATGGATTTTTGTGTCAAGTTAGATCATAAATTATTATTTCAATATGAGAAGCACAATTTTTACTTGAATACAGTGCAAAACTGGGTTTTTAAAAATTATATTCTTAACGTGTAGTTACAAGCAGAATTAACCAACGTTTTGCAAATGGAACTTTTGGAATAAAGTAACATAGTCTTTCGAAAATCGCTCAATAAATCAATTTTCTGTTAGTTATATACTGTTTGTTGCGCAGAACCAATATATGCACGATTTTTTTAGGTTTATGGACCTAGTTACTAATTAGCTTAAAGAGGACCAGAAGGGTAAACCAAAGTCTGCCTGAACGAAAGATGATATCTGTTGTACACATGCGTTTGGTGCTTACATACGTCTCATCAGAAGTCAAAACCACGTCCCATAGCTATTAGTATTTTTGTCAAATAATAGCACCGACCATTTTTCTCACATTACTTGATCAAATATATAGTGGATTTAGGGCAAAGTATCAGCTCCTACTGATGCGACACAAGTAAGCATGAAACGCATGTGTACATGAGATTGTATCTGTCATTCGCGTTGACTTCGGTTTGTCTTTCTAGTCTTATTTGAAGATATTTGTTATTTAGCATTGACTTTCATGCGATGTTTAATAGTAAACTTTTCCGTCAAATGTAATGTTGTACAATAATAATTGACTGAATATAATATTAAGATTTTAATTTTGCATCAAATAATTTTAATTAGATAAACAGAGTGGAAGTAATATAAATTTATTACTTCATTTAGATATCTAAACTTACACTTAGAAATATAAATTTGTAATATTTTTATTATAATGTAAACCTCCCAGCAGGGCGAGCAAGGTAATAACTGGCACGTGGCTAAAGATTTTATGAAGTACGATGATGCAATTAAATCACAAATTTTATTCTAAATACATATATAATCAAACTTAAAAATAACAAATATGATCCTTTACGCCATGCTGTATACGAGAATTGCGTTTAAACAATTTAGAAGTAGATTAAGATCTTAACGTGTATATGAATGGGACAATAGATGATTAGGCAAATATGATTTGAAAAAGCAATGTCTAATATTCGAATTTATTGCTTGTATGGATAATTAAACATTTGCTAAAATAATGAGATTGTTTAGTTTTAAAAACAAGCAATTAATTTAATATTTCTACCGGAAGTCCAGCTTCATCACACGTTGATTATTTATTATTATTAGATATTCGTAGTCCACACAAGGTTTGATTAAATTTCTAATTCATTGATTATAAGCTAAGTCATTTATCTTAAATTTTGTTCATTAGTTTGTGCTAATAAAAGTATTAAATGATTATTTTTATTATTCGTAAATATTATTTTCGAATAAGAGGAATGTAGAATTTAACTCTATGTGACAACTAGAATTCACGGATTTTACGGATATGAAAAACATGTCATAATGAGTCACACACATTAAAGGAATCGAGATTTAAATAGTTTTACTTCATATCCTATTACTACACGGAAGATTATCGAAGATTTATACAAAACAATTCCTTAATTGAGTGTAATTTTTTAGCATTTTATTTTGACGAAATATTTTCCTTTCATGGATTTTACTTTATGCTAATTTTTATGCATTTTTGATAAGCAAGCAGTTTTAGCTCAGTCAACACTCCTGAGAGATGCTTCAAAAGAACTTTCTAACTGCGCGTCGTACTTCAATGACGTATTAATATAAATATTTCACGAAATAACTAGAACAAACTTTATTATTGTTTGTCGTAACTCATCAAGATAGTAAAGGAGGCGGAATTTTATGCGAAGTATATGAAAAAATTTATTATGTCGTATTAGAAAACAGCAACCCTAGAAACAAAAATTTTCATTAATGTGAAATAAAATATATTTTACTACGAAAAGAAATAATATAACATGTTTCTTATGGAGTTTTACTGAACAATAATAACAGTTAGATATTGTTTATTGCTGAGAACTAACGTATTTGCGATCAAGTGACAGGTGTTGCGTACATAGTAACAAATAAGTTAAAACATGACAAGAGCGGTTAACCAAAGTCAGCATGAACGAAAAGTATAATTTACTTGTGCATATTTGTTGCGTGCATACTGGCGACTCATCATTAGGAGCCATTATTACGCCCTATACCCACTATAAGTTTTGGTGAAGTATGTCGGACAATTGGACGCTAGTCTCCTATGCGAATGTGTAAACCTGCACTATTGGATCTGATACCACGCAAAGACTTTGACAATGTGACGTCACAGGCAGCTCATTATATATAATAAATATAAAAGGCCTGAAAAGTGAGCCAGCACCATCGCTTTTTTGTCAGTACCTGATACCACCACTATGTTTGCCAAGTTGGTACATAGCACTAACACAATAAATTTCAAGGTATGCTCAAATGCAACAAAATTGACAAGGTAAACTACTTCTGAACAGCTGTTACCAAAACAAATCCATACACTCTGATCTTGATCACTATTAATTATCAATTTTTACGGTTATTATGACAATGAACGACTAAAAGTATAACAGTTAGATACTGTTTATTGCGGAGAACTATATATATATATATATATATATATATATATATATAATGTATTAGGTGGTGTACACATAGTAAAGAATTTGTTCAAATATGACCAGAAGGGTATAGCAAACTCCCCTTGAATGGAAGGTTTAATCTCATGTGCATATTCGTTTCGTACTTACTGGCGACTCATCAGTATGAGCCCGTATAACGCCCTTTATTCACTATATATTTTGGTAAGGAATTCTGGTCAATTGGACAGTAAAATCTATTTTACAAATTTGTAAACGTGCAGCATTAGAGCTAATTTCATACAAAATGTTCGAGAATGCGACTTCAAATCCAACTCACTATATATAATATGTATACCGATTCATTAAAAAATACAAACACCGTGGATGTTGTGTCAGTATCTGATATCAACATTATGGTTGCGAAAATTACATGGTACGAACACTGTGATTATCGGGTTGATACATGCTACTAGCACAATGGATTTAAAGATATGCTAAATATCTACAAATGCGCAGCACCTAATACACAATTGAATATGCATTAGTTTTCCACAACAAACAGTATATATAGTAATGTATAACGTTAAATAATTATTGAATTGAATTTTGGCGAATTGGTAGTTCGCAACAAGGATATATTGTTTTATACATTTCAGACAATATCTATTGATTTTGTTGCTAAGTTATAACGTATTATTTTAACAAATAACATAAAACTATTTAAAATGATATATTCCTGATCATAATCTTACAACAATATGCAACTTTAAGCAGAAAAAATATATTTTTACTGTAGCAAACTTAACGGGTTTGCAAAGAATTGACTGAACAACTTAACCTTCTTGTGATTCTTTAAGTGTTCACGTGTGAGATTTATGGATGTACGCGTGTGTGAGTAGAGGTGAATCTTTTTGTAAATAAAGGACATGCCTGATATCTGGTTTTGCTACTACCGATGAACTATTGGAAAAGGTTTTCTACTTCCATTGCTAATTCATGTACACAATATTTTTTATGAAACAATTTGTTAATTTGTAGCAGTGATGAGTTGCTTTGGTAACAAAGTTGAATGTCAAGATGGAAAATTAAGTCACATATTTTATTTCCAAGACTGACCATTATGCTTATTATCATTAATGTGCTTAAGGTCAAAATGGAATTTATGTACAACAACCTACATTTCCTATCAGAATCATGCATCGGCAAAACTCATAAACGATTTAATGTGAAAGATGGGCATACGAATAGGCAAACGCGCAAAATTCTGGCTAACCGCCTTTAGTCCCACCTTGTAACACCTTGCAACCTTAAAAATTATTATCAGTGTAAAACGATTAACTGACTAAAATGGCCAAACCGCAATAAAAACATATTGTATTGAAAAATCATTATATAATTGGATCTCTTTTGTCAAATCACATATATTATCTTAAATGTAATAATCTAGATAGATTTTTTAACGTTATATATATATATATATATATATATATATATATATATATATGTATATATATATACATATATATATTTATAATTACGAAGAAAAACACATTAATGGCAAAGTGGATAATGGCCATTTACTTCTAGGATACTAAACTTTGCTCTACAATCTTTCATTTATATACATTCTGGGTTTTCATTTGAATATGTGGGTGGCAACATATATGACACGGTTTTCTATTTGATTGGTAAGTGTGTATGCTTTTGTGCCTGTGTGTGTACCTGTTTTCATGTAAAGGACCATCTCACTGTATTGCAAAGTGATGTCTGAGATCTGGTCATTATTGTTTTGATGGCTTGAGAATTATCCATGTGTTCGAATTGTTCGCTGTTACATGTCCGAGTGCTATTTTTCCGAGTGTAGTCTTTCGTTTCACCTTTTTGCGCAAATTTGTGTTTTTCACATGGTAACATGTATGTGTGCTAATAGCACATATATCGAACGTACGAAGAAACAATTGATAAACAGAATCCAGCAACATTTACCACGGAAATTTATTAACACCGTCAGGAAAATCGGCTATTTCCGATCATATATTGGAAACGGGGCACAAAGTCAATTAGACCAATTTCTCAATTCTACATAAATCAAAATCACAAAAATTTTTATTTATTTATGAAGGCCTTTATTATAAACAACAAGCACCTGGCCTAAATATTCAAAAGCTTCATCAACATGATATTCCAATCGACTGGCCACAAATAACAAAATTCACCAACAATTTACTAGTATCCATGCAAAATCGAACACGCCCTCGACTAGACTCAACAATCATTCAATCGGATTGGCAACAAACTGAAGAGAAAAAAACAGATGCGCATACGGTGACAGAAATTTCCAATCAATATGATCGTTCAACACTGCAATCGGCACTTACACTGTTGCCATGTGAAAAGCACAAATTTGCACAAAAAAATGAAACGAAAGACTACACTCGGAAAAATAGCACTCGTACACGTAACAGCCAACAATGCGAACAGATGGGTAATTCGCAAGCCATCAATACAATAGCAACCAGATCTCAGACATCATTTTGCAATACAGTGAGAGGGACCTTTAAATGAAAACTGGCACACACACAGACACAAACGCATACACACTTACCAATAAGCCAAGATAAGATATAGAAAACCGTGTCATATATGTTGCCACCCACATATTCAAATGAAAACCCAGAATGCATATGAATAAAAGATTGTAGAGCGAAGTTTAGCATTCTCCAAATAAATGGCCATTATCCACTTTGTTATTAATGTGTTTTTTCTTCCTAATTAGAAATATACTGTGTAACATTCGAAGGCAATGGATATATGTAACATATATATATATATATATATATATATATATTCAAAAATAAAATATAAATAAATGTTATGTAACAATTGCAAACGGTTAATTTAATTTTAAAACGACTAAATAAATATAGATAATTACGAAATCTACTACCAGCTGATATTGTCTAGAAGGTGTGTCTAGTTTAAGATCGCAACCTTGATTATCGTAAGTGTTATCATCGCCCGCGTAACCGATGTTCATTTAGTTATATAAACTAGAAATTATTGTGGTATCATGATAATTGTTCGAGGATAAGAGGCGTTTGCTTACTAGATTTTTCACGAATATGGAACGATAGTAGATAATGGCGAAATATGCATATTTCATTATATGGTTTTGTCAGAAAGCATAAGCATCTCTCCACTGATTCAATGAAATTAGTTATCTGCTCTAGTTTTGTCTTCTAATCCACACTGGTTCTAGATATCTATTTGCAGTCTATTTGATTTATAATTTTCAAAACACTTAATTTTGCAAATACGAGCACATTAGAAAATTAATTTTTATGGGACAGCTTAGGACTATTTTGTATTGTAAGTTTAAGCTTACACTTTCATCAAAAATCCATCTTTTATATATATATATATATATATATGTGTATATATATATATATAAACACCAAACTTTGGTGAAAGTGCACTAGACAATTAATTTGTTTCTTCGATAAAAATACGCGTTTCCCCGCAATGAATTACTTAGTCACCAATAAAGAGATTATGAGTCTTGCTAACACTTACGTATTTGTCATTTGGAACACTATATTTACTGACGGTGGACTTACAGACAATATTTTTAAATTAATTACTCAGATAAAAAACGGATAATGTAATATTATTCAGAAAATATTTTAGATATTCAGCGTCATGAGGCAGAAAACGTTTTTAAATTCTGTCTATTTAAAACCATATTATAAAATAAAATGCATTCACATTTCAACCAGTGTTACGCCGATGCACTTTCCGAACAAATTTTCATTTGGAACATAATGTACACATAACCAATATTTGAATATACCAGTTTTAAGAACAAATCCTTCAACAAAGTTTGTGAGATTGATATAAACAATCCCATTATCTAACCAGTAGCATGACATAGCGATAAATGCGGTAAATGTTGCTGGATTCTGTTAATCAATTGCTTCTTCGTACGTCCAATATATGTGCTACCGCGCATACATGAGAATATGTAGACTTTTAATGATTTGGAGAGATTTGGCAATTGATATTTGGCATCCAACGTCATGATTCTTTGTGTGCTAAATGTCATATTAACTTTAACACTGGGAAAATTCTCCTTAGTTATTCTATTCAGCCGTTGTGCAATTATTGAGGCTGGTACGTCGCCTCTAAATGGTAAGTTTAGGAAAATCTGCTTGACGGTATCCTCTCTACTGCAAATCTGTCGTGGTCTGACATTGACATCAATGAACCGCTCTGGGTAGTTGTTCATCAGCAAAATTTTCCTCAGATAGCCCAGTTCTTTCTAGATCTTGTGTTCATAGTAGATCTTCCTGATTCTGTTCGCTAAGTTGTTGACTACTTTTCATTTGTATGAATTTGTCACACGGCTATTTTAATGAATTTATTGCCCGGTGAAAGTTAATTTTCTATGTATGGCCAGTGTTACCAAGTGACGAGAACAAAATTGCGCAAAAAGGTGAAACGATAGACTACACTCGGAAATATAGCATTCGTACACGTAACAGCCAACAATGCGAACAGTTAATAAACTCTCAAGCCAGAATTATAATAATAGCCAAATCTCAGACATCACTTGCAATACAGTGAGAAGGACCTTTACATGCAAACAGGCACACGCACACACAGACACAAACGCATACTCACTTACCAATGAGCCAAAACAAGAAATAGTAGTAAAACCGAGTCAGAATTGTTGCCACCCACATAATCAAATGAAAACCCAAAATGTATATAAATGAAAGATATTAGAGCGATTTTTAGTAATCCCGAAAGAAATGGCCATTATCCACTTTGTTATTAATGTGTTTTCTCTTTCTAATTGGAAATATACTGTGTAATATTCGAAGGCAATAGACATAATAATGAGATATATGTATATATATATATATATATATATATATATATATATATATATATATATATATATATATAAATGTAATCATAAGTAGATATGTGGCGCACACTTCTTCAATCTCGCATAAATTGTTCTAGAGTGGAAATGTCGGCTTCAAAATTTCTATGTTGTCACGACCAATTAACCTTTTGCAGCTTTCATACATATATATATATATATATATATATATATATATATATATATATATATATATATATATATATATACTATATACTATATATATATATATATATATATATATATATATATATATATAAGGTAATATTATTAAACAATCATGGATTGCGCAGGTAGGGGCAAAAATTCTTTAAATCAGGTTTCCCAGGTTGAAATAAACACCAATCCCAGTGTATTTGTCCAGTCGCCGAACAACATAACAAAACTACCGCCAGACTGCAACGCACTGACGCGGTTCGACCTTCCATGATCATCATCAGAGCACGACGGCAAACTGACTAGCGGGGATCAAACCGCAATTCATATAAAAGGAAAGTCATACTAGATATGCGGCTCTTGCATTAATGCTGTTGCTTAAATTATACTTGATTGAAAGTGTCGGCTGCGCAATTTCTATACATTTACGAATACAATAATTTTGCGAATTTCACACCGCGTTTGTAAGTTACACAATTAATAGATCATCAATTGCGGACACGTTGCTAACCGTCCTTTAATTCAATTACATTTCTAGCAGCCGATTAGAAACTATAAGATCTGTGTTTTAATTAATCTTTCAATCATGATTTAAAGAAATATTATAACCAACCGTGCAATCATTGATTGATTAATTGTATACCTCACAAACGCAAGGAGATAACTGCAAAAATATTATGTTCGTGGCGGAATAGAAATTGTTCAGCTGAAATTACCAATCACAAACAATGTATGCATGACTACCTGAGGCGAGAGCCTGTTTTACAATTTTACTTTCCTCGTTTTTACATTGCGGTTTGACCCACACTAGTCAGTTTACTGTCGTGCACTGACGATGGTTGTAAAAGGTCGAAGCGCGTCAGTGCTTTTCCTATGCTGTTAGACCGGCTAAAATAATAGGGGTTGGTGGTTATTTGAAGCTCGCAAACGTGATTTAAATAACTGTTTACAGTACTCAGGCAATAAATGATTGTTTGATTATATATAACTCGCATGTATTTAATGAAGGATGTAAAATTTAATACTCGTGTCTGTATATAGATTGTGCAACCGATATTTTCAGTTAAGTTAAATTGGTGCAAAACTACTAATAATGAGATCACATATTTTCTTTTGCGTTTGGCATCTATGCATTTCAATTCTATACTCACTAGATAGTATGACGTCATACTTTGATGGCGAAACCTGAAATTCGAAACACGTAAGTACGCTCGACTCTTTTGCTATATTGTGCGAATATTTCGATACATTGGAATTGGTTATTAGCTAAAACTCGCAAACTTGATTTAAAGAATAAAATACTCTTATTTTAGTAATTCAAATCGAAAAAGCATTTTTCGAATAACTGACAAAATTGAGGAATCTCAGCGGTGTGTGAATTAGCATTAATTGGGCTTACGTTTATATAATAGCATTAAAATGAGTGAAGGATGAACTTTTCTTATAACCACTAAATATGTGACCGTCCGGAGCTTTGATTTAATACCGCAAGTACTCCGAGTAGTAGAATTCCTCCTAATAAATCAATGTTTGCCTCCATCTGTGTCTAATTTTATAATTCACTTCACGTTATATATTATGAATCACTTGACGAACCACAAAAATGTATTTACTCTAGAGATTGGTCAATAACCATTCCCACTTCCGATTCATATTACGTTAGGAGAATAAAAAATATTGAGATTAAGACACAACTTTAAATTATTTGTTTGTAAGAAAAACATCAAATGAATTTTTTTAAATTATATATAATTAGTTGGGTTCATATATAGAACAGCAAAATCATAAACACAGGAAGGAAATTTTAAACTGGTATAAGGGCTTCGTAAATACATCGTTTAGGCAGAAACGAGGAAAGGTATATGGAGATCTAGGAAATAATCTTAATACTTTCTAACGAAGGATGTGTCAAAAAAACTACAGATAACTGCGCCTATCCACTATGATCTTGTCAATGATGACATTTCTGAAAGATACCTTATAAGTTTGTTGCTTAACTGTACTAAACTTGTTATGCAATACCAGTTTGTGATTGATATCGTGATTTATAGATTCCATTCAAATCAATGTTGCTACAGTTCTGCTGTTATTTCATAACTCAACCACAATAATTTTCCGAAAACAATGCATAAAAATTCAAAAAAATCAGTACTCTACTTAGTAAATTCCCTTTTAATTCTTGTGCACAGTGATTGACGTTATTTTGGACAGAGTTTTATAAGGAAGGCCAGCACGAGCAACTTAAAGTCATTTATGAACATTCGAATTTGTGATTTCCTCCATTTTATAGACAAACGCTTCGCTAATGTGGTCTATAGAATACAAACTGTATAGTTCTCCTTTGTGGCTGTCGCATATTGTGGCAACGACCGGAAATATCATCTCTCATATAAAAAATTCTAAAACACGAAATTCTTAAGCTGTAGCTTTGGGGTTTTCAAAGGAAGCCTTCCAGTGACGTTGCGTTAAAATTAAACCAAACTGAATGCATCAAAAATAACAACCTACATGAGTATGACAGATTTTGAAATATTTTTCACTTGAGCACAATTTTTACATCCAATGTGTGATCTCAAGTTCGATTTTTTCATTTGCCCATAATCTGTAATCCATTCCGTCTCTGGCAACCTGGAGATCTAAGCCTTCATGTAGCGGAATGGTTCTCGCTAACAGAATTAGATGTAACGGCGTTTCTTGTGATTGAAAATAACGTAATACAGGCAAATGATGTTCATCAGACCTACATTACAATTCGTCTGTAATAAACGCTTTGAGTATATATCAAACTCTGCTTGGTCCATAAAATAAAATACGGATCAGACATTAAAATATAGACTTGGAGGCAAATCAATACGTTCCTAGTAAAAATATAACTTTAATAGGGCCATGGTCACCACAAAATGGTAATAAGTCGTGTTCATATGCATTTCGTGGCGACTCATCAGTAGAAACAGGTACTACGCTCTATGCCCATCATATATTTGGTCAGGAAATGTGGGCATTTGGATTGGAAGATCTTCTACACGAATGTTTATTCAGACATTAAAATATAGACTTGGAGGCAAATCAATACGTTCCTAGTAAAAATATAACTTTAATAGGACCATGGTCACCACAAAATGGTAAGAAGTCGTGTTCATATGCATTTCGTGGCGACTCATCAGTAGGAACAGGTACTACGCTCTATGCCCATTATATATTTGGTCAGGAAATGTGGGCATTTGGATTGGAAGATCTTCTACACGAATGTTTATTCAAGCATTAATAAACCCAATTTCATATAAATACTTTGGTAATGCGTCTATAAAACCAATTCACATTGTAAAACATATACTGATAGCGTGACAATGATTTTAATAACATTGCGCCTTTACCGCTTACCATACCAATATTACTCGAGTTGAGCCAAATTTTCCAAAAATTGACAATTAAAATCAATATTTAACATTTGTTACTCCAACAAATCCTTACAATCTGCCTCGATTGACGTGAATTATTAAATTTTGTGTAACCATGACATCATTTATCTAGATATATAGTTTTTTGTTTTTGCACACAGGAAGGGTACAATGAATTTTATTAAAGCTCGCATTTCAAAAGAATCTTTCAGATGAACTAGTGACGTTAAAGTGTAGAGCGCAAAGAACATTATTGTGGAAATAACATTATTATCAGTGTATTAAACAATTACGGTTCCCAGGTGATTTGGTACGCAGTTTACGAAAGTCAAAACTACGAGTCAACCGAAGAAATCTTACAAGGTTGGCGTATTCCAAAATTGAGCAGTTGAAGGAAGATGAAGCAGTGCTACAGGCAAGAATCGGGTGTGTATCTTGTGTATTAGATGAACTAAGTCTTTTTGCAAGAATGAAATTTTTGATGTTTTTGCCGACAGTTATGAGGAAAGATAAAGCAAGAATTTTGAATAAATTGGAAAAAGATGTAAAACCTGGAGTTTTGTGTGATTTAATACCGACCGATCTTGATAAGCGTGTGCTTAACTTATCAAAAGTGCCAATCGATCAGCTAACAATGGAGGCACTATCGATGGGCCGAAATTATGGAATACATCCTTCTAATAAATGCGATGTTGAATTTGAGGCAGCATTTGAATTGCTATTTGAACAAACAGCTGACTTGGAGCCTACCAGTATTGATTATAAAAATTGGTTCAAGGCTACACTAGTTAATCAGGCTTCACATCTGAAATCGTCTAAATGCGCAGAGCAGCATGCATTGACAAAGCAGCATCTAAATGCGCTTAGAATTATCAGCAGAAATGCAGACATAAAAATACTACGCACTGATAAAGGAAAGAGCGTAGATATAATGGACAAATCTGACTACGTATAAAAAGATGGAAAACGTGTTAAAGGACAATACAAAATTCACACGTCTAGACGATAAATCAGATGAAATAGGCAAGGTGGAGCGCAAAGTAATAAATGAAATTAAGATTTTGACAGATGCCGGTTTTATTGATGAGGCCACTGCACAGAAGCTCAAGCCAGTTGGATCATCTACACCAATAATGTACGGATAACCAAAACCACACAAAAGAGGTTGACCTATGAGGCCAATTTTATCAATGGTATATTCTCCGTTTCTTGCACTAGCTAAATGGCTAGTTCTTTCACTCGAACCATTACGTAAAATACTAGGTAATCATTCGTTTGAGTTTGTAAACAAAATTCAAGATATAAATGTTAAAAACAAGATTATGGTATCTTTTGATGTTACGTCTTTGTTTACAAATGTTACAATTGATGAAACCAATTGACATTATAGTCAAAGCGGTAGAACACGATATATTACCATCGCCGGTGCCAGGTAACACTCTACGCAAGCTTATGTTATTATGCACGAAAGACGTACGATTTCGTTTTAATGGAAGCATCTAAAAACAGACTGATGGTGTCGCAATGGGTAGCCCTTTATCTTCAGTGTTGGCAGAGATTTTTCTAGGGCACCTAGAAAATACATCATTAAAGAGTGACATAAATAAATGTGCTCAATATATACGGTACGTGGATGATATATTTCCTGTACTTAAGAACAGGTCGCAATCACGAACATTTCTTCAAAGTTTCAACAAAGCACATAAGAATATCGGCTTCACGTCAGAGCACGAGAAAGATGACTGTCTGCCTTTCCTAGATGCACTATTAAAGAAAGAAACTAATGGTAAATTAAACAGAACAATTTACCATAAAACAACATGGTCTGCACAGTATTTGCATTACAGCAGTTTTTTGCCATTTTAATATAAATTATCAACTGTTCGTGGTTGCTTTTCAAGAATTGACAGGATGGTTAGTCAAGATTCTAAAGAAAGTGAATATAATAAAGCAATTAACGATTTAATGTCCAATGGCTAGCCCAGACAATTAATTTAATCAATTATTACAAGGGGAATTAAACAGAAACAGACGTATTATGGGCCAGAAAAGAAAACATTCTACCTAAACATCCCATTTAAGGGGGATGCAGTTTCCCGAATGGCACAAAAGAAAGTTTAAGCAGCATTAACACGCACATTTATTGCAGCTAAACTACGAGTGTTATTTAGGGTAACACACTTGCCTTTACCAGCAATCAAAGAGAAACAGCCGTTAATGTCGTTATCAAATATTATTTACCAACATACATGCGCAAGTTGTCGATCAATTTACGTAGGCCGATCGACCAGACGGTTAATTACTCGAATGAGAGAACATTGCAACTTGAACGCCTGTTTTAAATCAAATGGTGAATACACGTCTGCTATTGCGCAACAAATCATCGAAACATCGCACGTATGTTCTCCAGACGTAGCATTCAAAGTAATTACTAAATGCAAAAAACAAAAGGGAGCTAGCCACATACGAAGCCTTATGGATAAACAAATTGCAGCCGGATTTATGTATGCTGAAGAAGCATGTACAAGCATTGAGCTTGAACTGGATGTGACGAACGCAATTTGATTGGTCTATATTTCTTACACTCTCTCTATGTTCACATATTTCTATCTTGTTTTGCTTTCCAATTTATATATAAAGATATGTTCATTAGTAGATATTTGAGAAGACCATGCGAAAGAAAATTTTCTTATATCTGATAAAATTTCTTTTTGTTTTTTACGCAGGAAGGGTACAATGAATTTTATTAAAGCTCGCATTTCAAAAGAGATATATAGTAGTTAAATTTTGTTCATTTTTGATAACTCATATAAGCACGTGTTTATTTAGAATCGCTTATCTAATGACAAGTTAGTTCACATAGAATCAGAAGGGTATATTAGATTCATGATAAAAGAAAGATACAATATTATCTTCACATGTGTTTTGTGCTTATTGGCAACACATTAAAGTATTCCGCAACGCGAATCTAAGGCTAACTTTCCATAACTTTTATATGCCAAGCCTGTATATTTTATAAAAAACAACGATTTTGAAAATACTGGTTCCGAAGCAGCCGTGCTCAGGTTCGAGTCCAAGGTGGATCTAACTGATGTAACAAAAGACCATACCGTTTACGTTGGTATAATGCTGATTGCTTAATCCAAAACCTATATTTTTGTTAAATTAAAGACATTATACACATGTAGATATAAACGCCTGTGAGATTCTTTGGTATAAAATATTAAATTTTTTAAAAGGCTCACAATCTTAATCCAGGTTTTTTATTATTTGGCATAATTGTCATGACCAGGATTTTTGCAACGAAGGATTCGGGTTACAATCCTGAAAACAATCTGTTATTCTACAAAAGCGTCGTACAAATTTGTACTATTAAGTTAAACAAGCATCGATTGTGCAGATGGTGATAACAAGCATTTAAATCGAGGCTTTGACCTGGATTTAAATACATTTCCTCTTATATATTTATATATTGGGCAGTGTAAACGGCGCATTGTATAAGATAGAAAAGGAAGTTGACTAAAAAGGCCGGTGTCGCATGTGTTAGTAACATTTAAATTACTGTCCAGAAATTTTCTGCGGGCACCGCTTGAATCCCATTGCATTTATTCTGTGTCTACTCTTTCAACTATTGCATCACATTGCAACAATCTGGACACACTTTGCTATTGACGTTGACAACATAAATATAATCAAAATCCACTCATTTTACTTATATTCGAGAAAGCGTCTTCAAGTGTCATGATTTTCGTTGTACAATGACAAATCAAGCGTGTTTGATTATAACTTGAAGTCTAATGAAAATCTAAATAGGCTCCATGTAAAAGAAAGATGTGTCGTTATATATGTCGTTATATGACTTAAAATTGTGTGCAGTATTTGGCACGGTTGGTATATTGAATAGTCGTCAAGACTCCAAAGAAAATGTGTTTAAGTGTAAATTCTAGCTCATGCAAAGTTATGTTTATACATACAGCATATAAATAATCAAAATCCTACAATTAGACTTCAATATATATGTATATATATATATATATATATATATATATATATATATATATAAGAAATTTAACGCCGAAGAATGAGTTAAATTTTTTCTGTTGTAATTATTTTATTGTAAGCTTCTTCATTCCTGATCGTTTCTGGCTTGTTGCATCTTGCGGTAAATATTCCATTATCTGGTGATCACATGTAGTGCTAAATAGTTACGTGTAAAAATAAAAACTGCATGAAGCGTGTAGTTCTTCTGATATTTAGGTGGTTTTGAACCGTATTCTGTAGTTTTGTTTTCTGTCCATCACCTTCTTAGCTGCGAATATAATGTTGCTTAATACGAACGAGTCCGTGGCGAGAACATAAACTAAAATTGCCATATTTTGCATGACTCATGGTGTACAGTCATTTCGTAGGGTAATTTCGCCAAGGGCTCTGTAATAATTTTCATTTTCTATAGTAACTCACAGCAGCTGATAATTTCTTACTGTTTCTCGTAATTAGATTTTGGTGCTGACAACACTGTTTAAATTATTTTCAATTCTATCTATGGATTTTAGAAAAATCTACGAATATGCTGTTTAATCAAGTACAAAAAACAGTTAATACCCTATACAAATTTATGAAATACATTTACAATTGCACAATAGTGTGTTGTCCCATCTAGCCAACTGAATTTATTAGGGATATGAACAAAAAACTAGTTATTTTAGATTGGGAAACAGTCTACATAAAAAATTACAATGTATATATTTTAGTCCAAAATATTTTAAATAGAGGAAAAGTAATTAGGCTTAATTATATATGGGGCTTGAAAAGCTCCAAAGACGGACACACATGACATTACGCTGAGACGAACTGGTTGCTTAATCAATTAAAGAAAGTGATGGATCGCCTATCTATGTGCAGTTTGAGAGATTACTTTGAGTTTGTTGTAAATTAGAGAAATTGAACTTTAAAAATAATTGACTTTATTCGTTTGACGTTGGATCTCTATTTACTAATGTTGCTTTAATGGGAATTATTGAGTATGAATTTCATTATGTCCGTGAATATTTTCAAAATACTAAACTTATTGAAACTTAATTGGAGAGGAAGATTTATTTATGCTGTTCAGATATTCAATCCATTATAATGGGAGACTATACGGACAGAAATTTGACCTAGGAATGGCTCTCTCTTTGGCTTCAATCATGTTTGCTATGTTTATGTACATTTTGTAAAAAATCAAACTTTGAGTTATTAAGTGAGGACAAAATATGCAACCGTTATTTTGATGATATATTTATAGTCTGTGATAGCTTTGAGCATGCTGGAGAACTACTCAATAAATTTAATAAATATCATTACGATTTAAAATGTGGATGTATTGCTTCAACATAAAACTGATGGCACATTGCGCAAGTCAGTTTTCCATAAGAAAAAATAGACAGGGCAATTTTTGCGTTTCAATAGCTACTGCCCATAAATATGTAAAAAATAGATTTGTTAGAAAACCCACCACATTTTATAAATATGTATAAACTCAATGATATAATAAAATCCGCTGTGAGTGTTTGTGCAGTTGAGAAGAAACCTATGTATATTCACTTACACCATAACGGTGAAGGGGCAATGAGGCACATATAAGACAGATTGCGTTCCGCTTTTGCTTTTAAATACTTTGCAATTACTATTGTTACGAACAAAATCCACCACCAAACTACCTCGGCCTAGTGTGAAAGATAAAATTTTATTGTAATCTGCATTTTGTGGACAATCAAATGTTGGCAGATGAAGTAAAAGGTTTCCTTCATGCCTGTTTGAGTTAATACCAACCTGGTTGTTTCAGAATATAAAAGGTGACGTACACACGCGTTTAATTAAACAAATTGCTACATGTCAAAAAGAATTTTTCAATTTTAATTAAAGCTACGTGTGTTAGTATGCCTCCCTATTTGGAAGCTATTGATAGACATTAACTTTGTCTTGAACTATGCAAGCAAAAAAAATTCATGTGAACTTGCGCTAACACGGGGCTATCCGAGCCACGTGCAAAGGTCTGTTAAGTTATGCCTCCTTCATTTTAAACATTTTGAACTAATATATATATATATATATATATATATATAGTGTTGCATTTTTAATGTTGACTTTCCTTCTATCTAAAATCTAAATTCTTTTTTATTTGTGTCTCAAGTGAAACCAGTTAACAAGAAGGAGCGAAAATACCTATTTTTAATTCTACATATATTTTTTTAAATTCGTATCAGATAACACATTTTCTGTATATCTGCAAAAAAATAGGCATAATAATATATGAAAATATTTGAAAAATAAATAGTATAATGTTAAGCGACCAAAACAATTTGTAATAATGTAGGCAAATGTTATTAAATATTTATTTGATTTAGTAAAATTATTTTTTTGTTAATTAAGGCTAATGGTGGATTGAGCACATGAAACTAATATGAAATAATTGTACGCCTATGGTTTGATTTATTAGTAGCAATATATTAGAAACAGAAGAAATGAATTTACAGGTTAATTTTAAAGCGGGCCAGCACAGCTTGTTTGATGACCACGGAAATAAATGAAGTAAGGTTAGTTGAAAAAAATTATTTAAACGAAAATGTCTTTAGAAATTTAAAAGTCAAACAGAAAATGTATAATATGTACGAGTTTCTCAAATAGGTAGATGTGATTGAAATTATTCTTAATCGGTAATAAGAAGGTTAAATAGAAAGCCAGGTACCTAGACAAGTATTCACCGCATATCTTTAGATAGTAATAAATATTTAGTAACAATAATGATTTTTGTGGCAAATTTATAGATTCATACACAATTAGAATGACTTATTAACAATAAATAGTGTATATATATATATATATATATATATATATATATCTAAACGAGGTAGAATTGGGAATGAAACGTTGGTTTACTTGTTAATAAAATTAAGTCGGACACTAACGTTGCCATAATTTTACATAGACATAAAAATGAACTGAAATGAAATAAGATTCAAAA
Source organism: Eudiplozoon nipponicum (assembly GCA_029291075.1). Taxonomy (NCBI): domain Eukaryota; kingdom Metazoa; phylum Platyhelminthes; class Monogenea; order Mazocraeidea; family Diplozoidae; genus Eudiplozoon; species Eudiplozoon nipponicum. The sequence goes on along the minus strand of JAQBSW010001417.1, from coordinate 42,004 downwards.
CTAAATCCATATAAATAAAATATAGTTGGATAAATATTCAAAATGGATTTTAGAAAATTTTTTATTTCGATTTAACAAAAAAACGTATCGCTAGATCAATGTGCAGAATAATTTATGAATAAATATTCATAGTTAGATAGATATATATATATATATATATATATATATATATATGTAAATATATAAGGATGAATGGTTTGAAGGAACATTGGATTGACACAAAGACTGCTGAAATGACTGACTAAAAAATAAATGGGCAAACGATTTGTAGGTGAGTTACAACATGAAAACAGAAAGTTATAAATTATATCGTTATTTATTGGAAGTGTTGGTTTCTCGTTAACAAAGTTTCGTCACATTATGACATTCTCTAAAAAGTTTACTTAACAAAACACTTGCAACATTTTGTGGAGATGATACTTTTTTAACAATTGGACAGTTCATAATACCCAGTGCAATGTTTGTAACTTGATGTATTATTTATAATGCAAATGGACATAAATTGTATGTTACTAAAATTATGCACGTCATAATAGGTCAAGAATCATTATTTGTTGTTCAAGTAAGTTCAAAATAATCATCTGAACACGTTTCTTACTTAAGGTGTAAATAAGGCGTCTAGATCACTTATTTTATATTTGATTTGCCCAAGAATATACTCCCTCCATAAAAAAATTCAACTGCTAATGAATCGATTTATAACATTTAAAATTGACTACATTGATTTATAACAATACCAGTCTTAATTTTAATAAAGTCCTAATCGCATAATTAAAATAATCACAGTTTTATTTGTTGAACTATTTAATTAGTTTACTTTTGTGTAATTAGATTAATTACCAAGTTAATAACAAGTACTAGAGTAGAACATCTGTTGTTCAAATTGCTATCATACTCGGAATAATGTTAATTTTTTCAAAGTAGGTTGCCTAATCAGAATCAAACTCGTCTCCAAATTCTTGAGATAAGTAATATTTAAATCAAGGTTGAGATCATGACGTAAACTCCAGTGCCATAATATGCATACATTTGTCAGTATAAATTATGAATTGTATAATGTAGAAAAATATAACTATTTCATTTAAAACTATACAGACATAAATCAATTTATCTAGTCACAAACATTGAATTTTTGCAACTATCGACATATATATTTGAGTAATGTAATGGCCGTGACTGTTTAGATATTGTGCAGCTAACATTTACAGTCAAGTAAAATGCATTCGGGACAACTAGACTTGAGAGCCGCATACCTAATTTCACTTTCCATATGTATGCATTGCCGTTAAATCATCGCTCGTCAGTTTGCCGTCGTACTCTGATGATGATCATGGAAGGTCGAAACGTGTCAGTGCATTTCGAATGGCAGTAATTTCGTTATATTATTAGACGACTGGTTAAATAGAATTGGATTGGTGTTTACTTCATGCCCGCAAACTTGATTTAAAGAATTGTCAACACCACCCGTGAAATCAATTATTGTTCAATTGTATTGTCTATATACATATATATATATATATATATATATGTATGTATGTATGTATGTATGTATGTATGTATGTATGTATGTATGCATGTATGTATGTATATATGTGTGTGTGTGTGGCGAAAGCTAAAAACGGCTAATGCTCCTGACTACATAGAAATTGTGCATCCGATATTTCCAGTCACGTACAACGTATTGAAGACAACTAGAGGTGAGAGCCACCTATTTAATTTTCCTTTCCATATATATACAGAACCCCATCATCGCTAGTCAGTTTTCCGTTGTAATCTGATGATGATCGTGGAATATTGAAAAGCGTCAGTACGTGTGATCGACTGTAATTTTGCTCTGTTTATTGACGACTAGTTAAATACAATGTGATTTAGGTTTACTTCAAGCTCGCAAACTTGATTTAATGAAATCTTACCACTACCACCCGCGCAATCGTTGATTGTTTTGATTGTATAAACGTTTAGATTTGGAGAGTGATATTGTGTTCCACCATCTCAGTTAACTTCATGGCCAGTTTCTAATGAACGTAGAGTCAGATCTAAATTATTAATGAACTTACAATTGCTTGCATTTGTATGTTCACACCTTATAAACATAATCGGTCGCAAGGTTTGTTCCCAATAGTTTTGGCTATAGTCACGACAAGGAAGTTCATAAACACAAGATATATCTAATGGTGAAAATTTGTTTTCATTTGATTGCGATGTAAGCTGTCTTTTTTACACGTTTTGTTTGAACCTATTTTTTATTTTATATTCGCAGCTTACAATTTACCTACAAGTCCAAATCTTTTATAATCGCTATCTTCTAGCCAGCTTGAATTTCCAGCGGTTTTACCTAATACGATCTTACACCAATTTACAGATTCTATTTTGTCCACTGGGGAATCATTTAATTGAAATTTTCCTTATACATTTTAATCAATCTTTTCCTATGTTCGAAATGTGACATCCTTAAGCTATTTTATTATGTAAGACTTAAGAATTGGCAATTTTATTCGATATGAGTAATAAGACCCAAAATCTGTCATTTTACTGAGGTTATTTCGTTCCTGTAATTATCAATTTCAAGACTATCGCCGGATATTAACAACTTGAAATTTAAAAATGGTAATTTACCATTTATCATTGTAGGACATTGACTGAAATTAAGTTTGAACCAGTCATGAAAAGAAATGAATTCATCAAGGAACTATCAGACTTAAATTTAAAAAAGAAACAACGAGTAAATCGAACAAAGAATATGAGAATTGTCAAACATTGATCAACACACTTCAAATCTAATCAACTAGAATACCTTAATCCTGAATTTCGTACGGTCATTAGATCAGTACATTCTATACAAAATAGCAAAATTAGCTGCGGAACAAAATTAACCGAACTTATAATTTGACCTAGCAACATTATAAATTGTGCATAAATATCCAATAATGTAATTCTCCTGAACGCCGGCAAAGACGGAACTGGCATTATTATTAAAAATACGGATTAAAAAGGAAAGATGTATAAATAATTTAATGATGACAGTATTAAAAATAAAGGTGTAAAGAGGATACGGGAAGAATACAGGGCGAAGTTACCCAATTAATTAATTGAGTGATTGATAACGAGGAATCGTATCCAGTCCATAGCAAATAAGTCACTTAAAAGGACATAATCTGGCTGAGGTATTATGGCTTAATAAAATTTCATAAACAAGAAACACAATAAGTATTGTTGTGACCGTTCTACATTCCCGAGCTTATAATTTTGTATGTTCTTTACATTGTATAATAAAATACACCTATTTTATACTAAATACATTAATAAATGTATAGAATTTTATTGACAAACTTTGTGTCGAAATGGTTACGATGTATAATAATATACTTCTTCAACAAAGATGGAATTATTTAAACCTGTCATCAAACTAAATAGCGAAACCACCGTCAGTCACATATATTGACGCGTTTCGACCTTCCATAATCATCATCAGAGTGTAACGGCAAACTGACTAGCTTGGATCGAATCGCAATGCATATATATGTACAGCGAAATTAGATATGCGATCATCACCTCTCGTATTCACGTATACATTGAACTTGACTGAAAATGACGGTTGCCCAATTTCTATGTAGTCACTAACATTAACTATTTTAAGATTCGCCAAATATATATTACAGATACAGTTAAACGTATATTGATTGCGCGGTTGGTGGTAAGAATTCTTTAAATCAAGTTTGCATGCTTTAAGATAACACCAATCATGTTGTATTTTATAAGTCGTCGAACAACATACAAAAACTATCGTTAATCACACGTACCGACCCGTTTCAACCTTCTCTGATCATCAACAGAGTACGACGGCAAACTCTGATTGCTTGAGTACCTTTCTTAGTGATAATCCAAAAGTATTAGGAAACAATATGCGCATAACCTATATGATAGCATATCATTTGCATGTTGTCATTTTTTATTTAATTTAATCTATAGTTTTCCGTTAGTTCAGATAAGTTTAAGGTTTTTAAAACAATTGTAATCATTGTAATCAAGTTTAAAATGACGGAGTTTATTTACCTTAATTTTTGTTGAATAAAAATATAATAAGTACTATTTTGCTTCATATTGAACATTTATGATAGTTCCAGAGAAGTACCATAGTATTGTCAGAGCAAGAATATATTGTTTTTGTTTGCATAGTTCCAAGCATATGTTTCTAGCAACGAATCCTAATATGTATCCACATTCGACACATTGCCTCAAATAAAATGTAAAAACGTATTATTATTATTTAGTCCCATTTTTCGCGGGAAAAATGCATTTAATTATGGATGTATAGGCATCACCGATCCACTTTTTCACTCATTAATTTTGTATGTGCCACGACAAGTGAGAACCTATTCTTCTGCTATTTCTGTCTAAATTCAATTGATCGTAGATCCAATTCAAATTAAAGATAATTTTAGATGCATACTTCAATGAAAATTTGTCCTTCACGCAAAATAAGTTAAGTTCGGTGATCCATTTAATCAAACCTAAGTCAACTGAAAAACGTAAAAGCCACATTTTTACATACACAATAATTTCTGAGAGCCGTGTGTGTTATTCTGGTTAATCAATGAACCACAGTACAAATTACGAATTAAGACTTTTTGTTTGAATTTAGTTTGCGCTCAGATGATCAGGATTTTTTATCGAAGCGAAAACGGATTTCTTATTTCAAATAAGTTAATCAAATATATGCTTGGCTTATAATCATATATTTATGAACATAATCTTTCTTTATTACATTTTGTGAAAAAAAACAATAAAAACATATAATTTTGCTACCCATCCTAGCAGTCACTAATCACAAAACTGAGCAATTGCCATGAATTTTTATAATCAAATTTGCGATAATGATATAAAGACCTGATCATTCGGGTACATACACCGATCAGTACAAACTAAGAATTGCATAATGTTGATAAGATAAGTCATCCAGTAGACCGGTTTCAGTTTTATATTAAGTAAAGTTATTACGTTAGTCTTTTCTTTTGATGGAGCTTACACTGAGTCTGTTTGAACCAAAAGTTCAAACTAACCATCCCCAATCAATCATTATAGAACCGACACCGCACTACATGGAGAAGTGGAGCTGATTTGAACTTTTATACAATTAAATGAGCATTAGTTGCAATGGCGGTGATAAAAATTACTATAATCAAGGTTGCGATCTTGATATAAGCACCTGACTCATTATATACATACATTTGTCAGTATAAACTAAGAATTGCATAGTACCCTTTTTGTGTGCAAAAACAAAAAGAAATTTTATCAGATATAAGAAAATTTTCTTTCTCGTGGTCTTCTCAAATATCTACTCATGAACATATCTTTATATATAAATTGGAAAGACAAAACAAGATAGAAATATGTGAACAAAAAGAGTGGGAAAAATAGAAACCAATCAAATTGCGTGCGTCACATCCAGTGCAAGCTTAATGCTTGTACGTGCTTCTTCTGCTTACATAAATCAGGCTGCAATTTGTTTATCCATAAGGCTTCGTATGTGGCTAGCTCACCTTTTATTTTTGCATTTAGTAATTACTTTGAATGCTAAGTCTAGAGAACATACGTGCGATGTTTCGATGATGTGTTGCGCAATAGCAGACGTGTATTCACCATTTGATTTTAAACAGGCGTTCAAGTTGCAATGTTCTCTCATTCGAGTAATTAACCGTCTGGTCGATCGGCCTACGTAAGTTGATCGACAACTTGCGCATGTATATTGGTAAATAATATTTGATATCGACATTAACGGCTGTTTCTCCTTGATTGCTGGTAAAGGCAAGTGTATTACCCTAAAAACAGGTCGCAATTACGAACATTGCTTCAAAGTTTCAACAAAGCACATAAGAATATAGGTTTCACGTCAGAGCACGAGAAAGATGACTGTCTGCCTTTCCTAGATTTACTATTAAAGAAAAAAACTAATGGTAAATTAAGCAGAACAATTTACCATAAACCAACATGGTCTGCACAGTATTTGCATTATAGCAGTTTTGTACCATTTCAATATAAATTATCAACAGTTCGTGGTTGCTTTTCAAGAATTGACAGGTTGGTTAGTCGAGATTCTAAAGAAAATGAATATAATAAAGCAATTAACGATTTAATGTCTAATGGCTATCCCAGACAATTAATTGAATCATTTATTAAAAGGGGAGTTAACCAAAAACAGACGTACTATGGGCCAGAAAAGAAAACCGTCTACCTAAACATCCCATTTTAGGGGGGTAACACACTTGCCTTTACCAGCAATCAAAGAGAAACAGCCGTTAATGTCGATATCAAATATTATTTACCAATATACATGCGCAAGTTGTCGATCAACTTACGTGGCCGATCGACCAGACGGTTAATTACTCGAATGAGAGAACATTGCAACTTGAACGCCTGTTTTAAATCAAATGGTGAATACACGTCTGCTATTGCGCAACACATCATCGAAACATCGCACGTATGTTCTCCAGGCGTAGCATTCAAAGTAATTACTAAATGCAAAAATAAAAGGGAGCTAGCTACATACGAAGCCTTATGAATAAACAAATTGCAGCCGGATTTATGTAAGCATAAGAAGCACGTACAAGCATTAAGCTTGAACTGGATGTGACGCACGCAATTTGATTGGTTTCTATTTTTCCCACTCTTTTTGTTCACATATTTGTTTTTTCTTTCCAATTTATATATAAAGATATGTTCATGAGTAGATATTTGAGAAGACCATGAGAAAGAAAATTTTCTTATATCTGATAATATTTCTTTTTGTTTTTGCACACAAAAAGGGTACAATGAATTGCATTGTGTTGAATTGGCAATTCATCCAGTAGACCAGTTCTGATCCTTTTGGGAGCTCATCACCTACTGAAAGGGCACGGAGCGCGATAACAGCAAATACAATAAAGGTTGCGATCTTGATGCAATCACCTGACTCATTATTTGCATACGCTCGTCAGTATAAACTAAGAATTTTATAGCCTTGATAAGGCAATTCATCCAGTAGACCTGTTTCATTCTTTTGGAAACTCATCACGTACTGTCCAGAATTTAACGCAGACAGGGCTTGAACGTAGGCATGTCTGTTTCCGAATTTGGCACACTAACTAATGAGCTACCCTGCGGCACAATACACACAATTTTCAATTTTATACTAAATAACGTTTTCTGTTAGCCTTTTTTTTGCGAGGAGTTTATACGTTATTATTTTGGAGCCAAGGTTCCAAATACTCATCCGCAATCTGTCATTATAGAACATGCCCTATAAACTCCAATCGAAGGGAAGTCTAGCGAAAACCCTTTAGTTATTATAAAACCGGAAATTGTGTACAGTGTACAGCATGGTGACTGTGGTTTGAGCACAAAATTTCAAATCAGTCGTGCCCATGTTAGAGCTCTGTTCGCGGCAATTACTGAAAAGTACGTAATGAGTTCCCAATAGGGACGAAACTAGTGTACTGTATGAAATGCCTTTTCCACACTATGCGATACATAGTTTATACTGACATGTGTTTGTACATAAAGTGTTCGGTGTTTATATCAAAATCGCAAACTTGATTATAGTAATTGTTATCGCCGTTCGTACAAACAATGTATATTTAATTTCCATGTATGGAGCTTAACTTGCTAAAAATATTATATGCATATAATTCTAATAGATAGTACATATTCGCTTTTGCGAAGGCATAATATATATCAATTATGCATTTCGTATAGCGCACTGAGCAACAAATTTGTTCCATATGAATTTGCCAAATTCAGCGTGGTCAAAAGTCATAAACGTTTGTACATATCCATTTCTTTCTTACTGATGATTAATCAGTTGGAATCATTACTATGTTCTTTGAGTATACATTAGTTCTTCAAAACACAGGTGAAAGCACCATTAAATTTTCCATATTATGATTTAATTAATATAACAAAATGGACAACTGCTGTCGAATAAGGCCAAAATACTAGGATTTTCTGGAGTAGCAGGTCTTCTTAAAATGTTGTCGTTCTCACATTCGGTGTAATTTAGCAGATGTAAAAAACATTATCTTGGTAACACTAACTGGCTTTCTATGTATTATATATAGCGAATTGGCTTTGAAATCACATTGCCAACGACTTTCTATGAAATTTTCTCAAATACTGATTAAATTAACATTCTTATAAGACGGTGTACCATCAAACTGTCTCAAATTTCTTGACAAAATGTACAATGAGTAGTGGGTGTATTGCTCTCCTACTGATAAGTCGCCAGTAGGAATGAAACTCATGTGTACATGAGATTACAACTTCCACTCATTGTAACTTTATTGTGCCCTTCTGGTCCTGTTTGGACTAGTTTGTACCTAGGTACGCAACATCTTGTACACGATTGCCAAAATGTTTCTACCCTTGTTCTATAATGTACTATTTGTTTGAAATTAATCTGAATATGAGACAGATTTCAACTTTTCTTATCAATAATCTGTGTGTTGATTGATTCTTATTTGGAAATCTACTGACGCGATCTGATGATCAATTCGAAACTTGTCAATACATGTTTGTGAATTATTTCATGTCCACTGACTCGATATATGTATATATATATATATATATCTCTATATATATATATATATATATATATATATATATTTATATACCATTTTTACACTTGCTGCACGATTAATCATTGCCAAATTGTAGGCAAATATTACCTGCAAAATACTTTGCATTTATTTTCTTTCTATAATAACCGTAAAATAAGTCTGAATATGTGCAGATTGAGCAATAATAATGTATTTGTGCTAGGCTAAAGCAATATGGAAAGTCTCATATTTGTAAATAGTCTATATGTCTTATTTATCATTAGAAAAATTATCGAAAAGCTTTCCATAAATTAAACATTCCGACAGTTGCATTTTGTAAAATGCTCATTTTTATTGCCAACATTGCTGTCTGCTCTTGTAGTCTCACGAACTGGCGTCTTAACTAACTAACCTGTTTGCATAATGGTTTTATACGAAATATCTGACATGTGAGTGGCTAACATACATGAAATCTTACTCTCTCACTTACACACACACACACACACACACACAAATTTTCCATCTGCTCAACATATTAATCAAAAGCAATTTCTCTGTACATGTTCATCTCTCGCTCATTAAACTACTGAACTTCCCTCAATCACACACCCACCAAAAAAAATTTATATATATATATATATATATATATATATATATATATACTATATATATATATATATATATATATATATATATATATATATATATATATATATATATTTATTTATAAACTCCTTCAATTTTGTAGGAGCTTATTTTTTCAAAATTGTGTTTTTCCTCCAGGAAGTCGGTTTTATAACTTCATTTTTATTGCTAGTCAGTTAAACAATGCTTTGACTAAGCGTACATATAAGTAGTTGTACGTGGATAGATTGAAGCCTCATCTGGCAGAACAGAAGGCAAATTTGCAAAAAATTCATGTTCTTAAAAAAATCCATTAAACCTATTCCCAAGCCTAGAAAGTACAAGTTTTCCTCTTTTACAAAACTTCATTTCGTAGAACGATTTTCTGTGCTAACATACGTCGGTAGACAACCTGTGTATAGCCTGAGATGGTTGTAGACACTTGGTTACTGGAAAATAGTGTTGCAACTTGTTGTTACGTAAAAAGCCTTCTGTCTGCTTATTGAGTAAATACAGTGCATTTACCTTAATGAAAAAATGAACAAATTTATTCACCAAATTCCCTGTTTTAAATTTTCATCTCTCGTGCGAAGTAATTTGACACAATTTATTTCCAAACTGAAGATGGCTAAAAAGCATTATTGAGTAAACGTGAGATCTGATATAGGCAGACCTATAAGAAGCGTACACCAATTATAAAATGCCGTTAGCGTTTATTTTACACAAAAAATATTCTTTCGAAGTAAAGCATACAGAATTTTTGCTGTTTAAAATAGAAGTGAAGGTACTTTCTAAAACGTTGGGATTTTCTATCTAGATCTGTATATATATATATATATATATATATATATATATATATATATATATATATATATATATATATATATATATATATATCTAAATACATATTTAATTCATTGGGAATTTTATAGTAATGATATAAAATTGAGATTAAAACTAAATTTGCCTAATTATCGTTAATCTACTTTGAATTTAATTGTAGTAGTTGTTGTTGTCAATTAAGACTCATTTAATAATGCTTCCAATTTTCCTTCTTGTTTGTTCACGAGTCCGATTATGTACTCGCGTTTTGTTTGATAAGAAAAAGACTCTGCTGCAAGTTCTAACCGAAAAATATATGAATTACACACAAACAATAATTAATTTTCCTTCAGAACATAAATCAATTATATATGCACTACCAGTATATACATACGAAAATGGATCGACGAATTCTATATGAGCCTTCGTTAGTGGAACATTCGCGAAAAGATTTCCGTCCGTTCTTAATATGCGCTTATAAACCTGAATATATTCTCCATACCTTTCATATAATAAAAATCTTCAAAAGAAAGAAGTACTTGTTTTTATTATGAGACAAACTAATTGACATCAACAATGTACCGCTTTTGATTTATTTGTGCTTTGTAATCAAATTTTGACGGTCATACACATGTATGTCATTATATTTAAATAATTCGTTTACAGTTACAGATACAAGAACACCTGCAACAAGCATATCTATCTTGTCAAGCCACAGTAATTATATATATATATATATATATATATGTATATATATATATATATATATATATATATATATATATATATATATATTATAGTGTGATTAGTGTTTATATCGAGCTCGTAAATAAGATTGCATTACTACTATCACCATCGCGTAGCTAATGATGGTTTACTTGTTTAATTCGTCAATTCATTATCCTTTCCACAGGTTGGGTGATTTCTGTTGCATATTGACTCGTTACTGGTGGCTAGTTGGAAATATAGATCATGGGAGATGCGACATACGTCTCACGCGAGTGTAAAGCTAACCAAATATATACGTATATATTTAATTCAAAATTGTGTGTACTTTGCGACAGTGTAGTGCTTTGAATATAATTATGAACACCGAATTAAATGTATATATATATATATATATATATATATATATATAATAGGAATTTTATTATTATAAAGCTCACGCCCTTATTTAACTAAACGTATACGAAGAGTGTCAATTATACCGGCTATCATATTAATCGTAAAATATTACATAGTTAAAGTAGGGCCTTTGGTAAATTATATCCATTAGAAATGTAATTCATTAAAATTATGGAGCACAATGTTAAGCGTATTAGTGTTAATTTCTTTTGTTTACTTTTTTATTTATTCTAACTAAAATATAATAGTGGGATAGCAATAGACCAAATTGAATTCTAACTAAATGGAAAACAACATATCATATAAGAATATACTGTTAAACATCGTATCATTTACCAATTTAATGAAAAACTACGTCATGTTTTAGCATTTTTCTAATCAGTACATTTGATTATGAATATTTATTTAAATTGATCAATATTTGAAATCACCAAAGATAACATATCTAAATTTTTTGAACTATTTTTATATTTGCAGATATCAATCCGAAATTAATAATTTTAATTTGTTTGAATGTGCCGTAATAGTATTGAACTGTTTGTTTGGTAACGGTCACCAACCAGACATCGGATCTAAAAATATTTCGACTGAAAGACAGATCTAAGTTTTATTTTTCAATAATGAGCATTTGACTAGTTAGAACTGATTTATTCTTATCTTTAAACTAATATCAACGTTCTCCTTATAAAGAAAAAATAATTAAAATTATTATGCAATTCATCTGTAAGTGAAAACAAACAGTGGATATTTATGAACTGTCTGCAATGTAAATAAAATATATTTATAGCAATTGTATACAATTAACACGTAACTATGCATATACTGTCCCCATCTAGGCCTATAATTTAATTTATTATTTAAAGTTACATTATCTTATCTCTAACTCTACCTTGATCAGTTTTGTTAAAGTGCAATTTGAATTTTAGGACATTTTTTAAAATCATCGAATTAATTTTACATTTATACCATTATATTACTCACTTGTAATCACATTATAAAAAATATTTAGTAAGCAAAAAGCAAAGTTTTGATAATTTTTTATTCGAAATTATTTGCCATGTTTATTTGTACTTAGCATGGTTTAACGCATTATTCCATATTCCCCGTAAGATACTAAACCATTATTTAATTGGCTATCGTGTATTCATTGCTAGAATATTATTAGCGTAAAATATAATATTTCATAATAACACAAATTCTGCTGCGCGTTTATTAAACTTCCGTAATCATGCCTGGTGTTTTAATTAAAAAAACGTAGGAATATTATATTACATGGACAATATTAAACCACGTTGTGATGCCCTTTTAGCTAAAGAGAATTATAATCACAAATTTATATGTTTATACCGAATATCTATAAACAATTAGCCTCGTGAAAATTACTTCTCAATATTCAAAAAAAAAATATTTTTCACTTTTTCCTGTTTCTTTAGATGGGCCCATGCGTAAGGTAACAAATGCTAGTGGCTATGATAGGTTACTTTTTAAAAGAAGGTGATGTATTTCACGATAGATCGTTGAGGTTGGACAAGATAACCAGCGCAAACCTGCTGTTCAGCGATAGTTTTATTAGCGTTGTCTCTTGTTAAAAAACAAAACGTTTCTGTATGATACAAAAAAACCTTTTTGCTCTCTTTTTAATGAAGATAAGTATAACTGTTAATTTCATATGTTCGTTTAAAATAAGATTTAGTCAAAATTAGACTGGCACACTGTCAAGTTTACCCACATTATTATAAGTGATAGATCGATAACAGATGAAGAGTATTGTGTTTAGCATATGAATAAAGTTAGCTCATATTTGCTATCAGTTGTGGGCTTATAAATAAAACAGCTTATATATCAGAACGCAATATGGATAATACCTTTAAAATACTCGTCTGGAATATGACGCTTTAGACATTTTATAGTCTAACTACAGTGTTGTGCTTTAAATATAAAACTTATTATGTATTTGATTTCCTCTCAGATATGTACGCTTAAACATATTTTAAAATGAATTAAATTTAATTAAAAGGAAATGTAACTAAGTATAAAGGAATAGCTTGCAAAAATTTGGAGTTTAAATTATGACAGCATATCGCAACTGCAAATAGTATTGTGTTCTTCTAATATATCAGAATAAATCTAGTGCTTGCTTAAAAACGAATTTTATATTTAGTAAACTAGTTGGTATAAAATAGAATACACAAGTAGTCAATGACAATGTCCCTTACCTGTTATCGTTTACATTAGATGTCGAGACACCGTAGATATCGGCTGTCGTGACAAAATTTAGTAGGGAAGAAGCGTTTGTTCTCTGTAAACGCTTTTTCTGCGCCGCAGCTGACAAATTTCTTCGATTTGGCTGAATCATTATTTTTTAGCAGATTTAAAATTAATGAAATAATAAATTTGATAAAAGACACCATTTCCGACTAATTAAAATGCCTTCTAATTTTAAGTAGTTTTTATAAAATTTTGCTGAGAAATGTAGAAAAATTAAAATTGAACATTTTTGTTTTCAGCGTGATAACTTGCGTTATAAAATTTCGTCTGAATGCAGACTAACAAAATTTCATAATAAAAATATATACGACGCAAATTTTATCGATCTTTTTTTGTTTGCAAGAAACGCTAAAAAGTAATAAAATAGTCAATTTAACTTTTATTTGTGCCAAAGTGCGTCAGCATTCGAGGATTGCAGTGTCTATAATTATTGCCAAAAATTGTTAAACAGGTATAATTTTAATCTAGCACCTAATAGTGAACTAGGTCAACATTTTCTTGCTTAATAGCGAGACGAATTACAAATTTCTTCAAAATGTTCGTTTTGAACATTTATCAAATTCAGAAATCATTTTTGAAAAGTCTAATTTGGAAAAGATCATTTATTAAAGCAGAAAAGGTTATTCCGGTATATATATCTCAATCAGTAGTACAAAAACAAAATTATTTTTTTAAATAATTTTATATAAATTATTTTTAAACAATGATAAATTTTGTGCATGAATAAGGAAGAACTTGTTAATTTCTGGCCACTCGATATTACCATGCGAGTAGTATATGCATTGCATTAAATATAACGTGTTGTAAAATTTGGCTATGTGCATTAGGCTAGCGACATTAATAAAACTAAGTATTATAGTTTGACTTGTAAATTTAACAAAATGTAAATGTTTGTCTATTTTGTCTGATCATTACAGCTGAATGTATGACGTTGTTATATATGGTCCCGAAACTAGACAATGACTTTAACCATATTTGATAACACGACAGTAATAATCAGAACGTCCTGGACATCCGTAGGCCAAGCGAACGAAAAAGTGATTATTTTGTAGAGTTTTCCAATTTATTTGTTTATTTAGTCCACAAGAAATCCGTTTTCAATTAACCAATTGAGTTGAGTACAAAGTTTACTTTATCAGATCGTATTCAATGTAATGGACGAGCATATTATAGCAAAGACAATTCAACTATCAGTCTGACTTCATCCATTTTGAGTACTATTCAGAATTAAAATTACTACATGCAAGTGATAATTAAATATTGGATGATGTTCCGGAAAACGGCAGCCGTGAAATTCTTGCAATTTATAACGGTGAATGAAGTTTCAAAACAATATGAGCGTTCAAAACTGCAATCCACACTTGCGCTGTTACCATGTGTAGAATACAAATTTGCGCAAAAAAGTGAAATGAAAGACTACACTCGAAAAAATAACACTCGTACGTGTAACAGCGAAGAATTCGAACAAACGGGTAATTCTCAAGCCATCAATACAATAATGACCAGATCTCAGACATCATTTTGCAATACAGTGAGAGGGACCTTTACATGCAAACAGGCACACACACAGACACAAACGCGTACACAATTACCAATCAGCCAAAACAGGAATTAGATAACCGAGTCATAATTGCTGCCACCTACATATTGAAATGAAAACCCAGAATGTATATAAATGAAAAATTGTAGAGCGAAGTTTATTATTCTCGATATAAATGGCCATTATTACTTTGTTATTAATGTGTATTTTCGTCCTAATTAGAAATATACTGTGTAATATTCGAAGACAATTGACATAATAAAAATTATATTAGTGAATCATATTTTCGTTGTTCACATATTTTTCCATAGCCACGCCAGTTACATTACTCAATGCAAGTTCTAGCACAAACTAATGATTAATTAAACTGCGTGGGTACGTAAATGCATAACTTTTATTTAATTTCACAGTTTATAGTAAAATATCCTTGCATTTGGACAATATTTAATTACATAGTAACCAATAAATATGTTTATTTATGCCTACCTTAGGAGTAAATCGAAATTTTTATAGTTTCTTTTCATTTTTTCATTATATATGTATATATGAACACGAAATTCAACCTGTTAGCTCATGCACGCGAGCGTTTCGTATTTCTTTGCGGCTCATCAGTTTGGGTCATCCCTGACCAAATATTAATTTGGTCAAGAACTGTGGGAAAATTGGTCAATGCAAAAGAATAGATTTATTATTCATTTGCGTTGTGGATGCTTACTTGTATAACCATTAAACATTTATCGCATAACTTTTACGTAAATTACATAATATGGTTTGGAAAACCGCGCATATACACGTAGGTGGCTCGTATGGAGCCATACTCCATCAAACCAAAGATTTTGTTAAAATAGACCACACGAGGCTAACCTACAAAGGCCCGAACTTCACCATATGAATGTAAGCAAGAATTACCTTTTTAGTCTCTTGCAGACGGTGTCTCAATTTGTTTATACTTTCTGCCTCTAGTTACGCATAATGTTGAAAATTACTTATAGATACAAGTGGCCAACTCACAAATATGTCTTCATTTGGGAATATTCGTTCGAATAATTTACTTGGTAATTTAACAATATTAACACATTGCCAAACTTGCATAAATTAATTCTATTGCGCAACTCTTATATAACAAAATTGATTGCTCGAAATTTAATTCACAATAATGGTAAAACTATTTTCGATGGGTAATTTTTTTTAAATTTCCTTATCAACATAATGTTCGAACTATAAATTTGCTGATAAATTATTTAACCTATTCATTAATATCATTAATCTTAGAATGACGATTTTTCACTACGTGTAATCTTCGTTTACTTTATTCACTTTAGTTAATTAATAATGAGGGTTACAACTGACCTTTTGTTCGTATGTCCTCTTTATGGCTGCATGTGCGACTTCAGAGAATTCCGCGCCTAATCGTGAAATCGACGTATCATCGTCCATTTCTTTGTCACCTCGTGGCATACTTTTCACGAGACACTTGCCAATTGCACTTGATGCTGAAAACAAAGCCTCCGTGTGTCTACTCGTGTTTTCGTTTCAGGTACCATTTTTATTCTCATTACGGCGGTTTGGAATGAGGATCATTGAATAATTTCTGATAAACTGCGGAAAATGTATGTGTAAACACAATTTAAAATATTTTAGCTGTAAAACTGTTCAGAACGCAGGAGAAGACTCTACTAGATAAGTGTTTTAGCGTGTCAAAAAAATAAAAATAAAAACGGCTTCAATGTTTATGCTTAAAATATTAAAGCCAGCTGCTTCTATATCTTAAAAAAATTTTTTTA
This sequence comes from Eudiplozoon nipponicum, assembly GCA_029291075.1. Lineage (NCBI taxonomy): Eukaryota > Metazoa > Platyhelminthes > Monogenea > Mazocraeidea > Diplozoidae > Eudiplozoon > Eudiplozoon nipponicum. The sequence continues at coordinate 25,271 of JAQBSW010001417.1, read as the reverse complement.
GAAATTTATTTAAAAAATCTAACCATTCTAAACATAGTTTATCATTATTCTAAAACAAATAAAAAATGCGGAACTCAATATAATTCTAGCTTAGAATTTTATTTACTTAGAAATATTGATATATTTTTTCAAAAAATATATGAATAAGTTGAAATAAAGATAGAGTGTGAAAGTGGAAATCCCTCAATTATTTTCGTGCGTCACATAAATATCAAGCTAAATTCGAAACCAAGCTCTTTTGGTCTGCTCAAATAAGGTCGGAATTTCGTTATAGGCGGAGGCTCATAAATTGATAATAATATACGCAACATAACTTGGTAAATATCTGGAAAAAAAATATTTGGCAAACAAACGCGCGAGGTTCATTTTCAAACTTTATTAAATCAAACAGCTGAATAAGCGATATTTGGCATTGTGCACATATGTTGTTTCAAGGTTACTTCAATTAATCAATCTTCTTATGTGAAATTTTAAACGTACTTAGCAATTAAGTATTAAAGGTGTGTGGTTTACACATTTCTGAACTATAGATTACTTCAATTAATTTTAAAGGTCGTCGTATTCAAGAATCGACAAATAACTGAAAACCTTTATTAAGATAACAACGTACTGTCCCGAATTCGCTGCCAAATGTTCCCAATAAGAAGGAAATTGGTCTAATCAATCAATTGCTTTTTCTACATTGTAAAATGTTTAGTTTATACTGAAAATTGATATATAGATATAAAGGTATGTGTTTTTATATCAAGGTCACAACTTGAATATAAATAATTTTGATCACCGTCCACATAACATATTGTCATTTAAATAAATAAAGTTTCTGCACATTTGCAGAATTGATACCGGCATTTAAGTTACTTTGCTAATTCACTCCAGAAAAAAACACCAACTCAATCGGAGTACATAATTTGATTATAGAAGGTAAGAGGATATATGCCGTAAATAGATTTAACCATAATTTGAAGAACCATACATCTGATAAGAAGAAGAAGGATCGTAGGATTATGGTAATAGCGGACTTCATATTAATAATGATAACCAAATCAGTAACGTAAAATTGCTATATGCTGAGCAATTTAAAGCAATCCTTTAACCTTGACAGTCAACAATGTAAACAGAAATACAAAAATTTAAAATAAGGCATATCAGGAGTGTATGTATGGACTGCAATATTTTGTACGACAGTGAAGCCATGCGCCAAATTGGACTAAGAAGAGCGGAATATAAAACTACATGCATATAAGTGTATGCAAATAAAACAGATCTATATGTCATGCATAGGAGAAAGGACATCATTTTAGCTTGTATCGTCATGTATACTTAAGATATCGACCAAACTGGTTAGCCAATATATTTAAACTAAATAATAAATGAAATAATCACTAAGTTTGATAATGAACACAGAGCTCAATAGTGGACGAAAGCGAAGCTATCTCGTATCGGATCATTAACTTGTTATGACTGTAGGTTAAGCAAGTTGAACTAGGATTGTCTTTTACATGTCAGAAGAATAATAATTAATTAACTTTTAACGCTTTTTAGTGCCAACATTTAATTTCATCCTTTCTTATTAGTTGTCTTATTGCACAAGTCAACTTAAGTTTAGTATAACGCGTAAAACATATTTATGAAATTTAATGTTGAATGACAAAATTTTCTCGCACAATTTATAGGATCTTCTTTAAAGTTAGTTGATTTCTGAATTCTTCTTTTGTCCTTCACTAATTTCCTATTCTTATTCTAATTAATTTTCGTAATGTACTAACTGCTGAATATTTACCATGATTGGATTTTGCGATGTGTACTCACATCATGTTGCCCCATATCTCACCATAGAGAACACCCATAAGTACTTCATTTATCAAATTAAATGTGAAACAGAAATTGTAACGTGTGTTGAGGATAATTGACATTATTCTCTGTAACTTCACTTATATAAAAATACGCAGCTAATTACATTAAACTGAATACTTTGCTGTCCCAAACACACAAACGTACACAGGCATGGGGTACACATGTATAGTGAATCATCGGTATTTGCTATGACGACACAGAAATTTCAATTGCATGAGCGTCCACGTGCAGACACAAGCAGACTATTTAGTGCAAAATAGAGTTATGGTAAGAGATCTACCAATGCATGGTAATGGATTCATTTAAACGAAATTAACCACATACCATATTAAACAATTTAATCAAAATTTCAGTCTTGATATAAACACCTGACCCTTTATGTACATATATTTATCAGGATAAATTAATCATTGTACAATATTCAAAAGTCAATTCATCCATTAGACAGGTTTCGTCCTTATTGGGAACTCGTTTAGTTATAAAAATATATTCCATTCAATACCATTTCTCCATGTAGCGTTGTGCCTGTTCTATAATGACAAATTGCGGATGGTTAGTAGGAACTTTTGGTGTAAACGGATGCCATATAAGCTCCACATAAATTAAAGGCTAACCAAGGTGGCTCATAGGTTAGAACACTAGATTCTGAAGCAGACGTGCCTAGCTTTGAGCCTTGTAGGTGTAGAATTCTGGACAGTACGTGATGAGATCCCAATATGGACGAATCCAGTCTCCGGGATAAATTGCTTTTTCAACACTAAATAATATTTAGTTTATACTGACAAATGTATGTACATAATGGGATAGGTGTTCATATCTAAAACGCAACCTTTATTATAGTAATTGTTATCACCGCCCGCGCAACCAATTTTCGTTTTTTATCACTTATTAACTTAAAAGCTTCTTTATGCAATTAGCTTACGTAATCATTCGGAGTATAAATGAGATGAAACGTTCTGTGGTTGCGTGGGCGTTGATGACGTTTATCTAAATCAAATTTGTGATGTTGATATGAACACTCTCCTGTTGGTTACATAAATTTGTCGTTATGTGTAAAATAAAGATACTCTTGATTTTAAAATGCATTTTTATCTGTTGATCAGGAGTTATATAGGCATGTTTAAAAATATGAAATTAAATATACGTGTAAATAACCATTTTATTCATTCATTTATATAGTTTAAGTCTTGTTTTTAATGTTCGCAAGTTTAAGGAAAATAAGGTTTTGCGCAAGGATATGTTCCACAATTATTCGATCTTCAAACTATTAAATAAGGATAACGCTTCTAATAATTCTGTAATTGATCAAGAAATTGTAAATTTGTAAAGCCACATATATAAAAAAATCTTAACCCTTTATTTCAGGTACTTTACTATAGGTAGTATACGGTTCTTATTCTTGCAACCGTCGCGTAAAAACTTTTGTAATGAGTGTATTACGAATGGAGCCTAAGAATATTTCCACCGCTATTTTGTTGATCATGTCATTTATCGACATAATTTTGTTGGATTTTCTAACCAATATTGTCCAACTACGAATGTATATCGGTATGTGTCGTCCACCAACCTAGTTGCTTGTGTTATTAGTCTCCACTGAATGGCGTGAAGCATAACAATTATTAAAGCGTCAATATTTATTTTTAGTTTTATGTTGCGATGTTTTTACCTTAATTGAGCGCATGGTTTCACAGACAATCATGAGGTTACCATTTTTACATGGGAGTTCGTATATCCGTGCTGTGTTTAAGTCGGCATGTTTTTCCTTCTTTTTAGATACCCAGGGCCTACGGTAATGCACTGTCTTATGACGGTTGGTAGGATTTATTTTGACGCTATCAATGTTGCTTCCCTGCTTAGTTTTTAGTCATGCATTATAATGTCTCTACGATCTTCCTTCGTTTTATCAAATTTAACGTACTTTTTTCCGATTAACTTCTGTTGATACATCTATCAATGTAGCTTCTATTGGCTAAGGAGAGTACCTATACTTACAAAATATTCACCGTAGTATACAACTTGATTTCCCTATATTTTATATATCTTGGCTTGAGGCTACTAATTGTTATGGATTTTGCAGATCCACATCATAATTCTATCAGTTGGTTTGACTGGAAATTAAGAAGAGTTCCCGAGTAGGTTACATTTCTTTAAACATGTTATTCTAATTTTTGACAAATTCTAAATTAGTTTAATCTTAACAAATGGTGCTTTCATGGTTTACACCTTTTCAATCTTTAATTGGAGTTCACTTATTTGATTGACCAAGATTTATTAATGTATCTCATCATCATCTATGTGATTCAAGCTAATAATATATTAATTATTATAATCAAGGTAGCGATCTTGATATGAACACCTGACTCATTAATTACTTACATATGTTAGTATAAACTAAGAATTGTATAGTGTAGAAAAGACAATTCATCCAGTATACCGGTTTCATCCTTACTGGGAACTCATCATGTACTAGACAAAATTTGCGGGGACAGGGCTTGAACCCGGGCACGTCTGCTTCGGATTCTGGTGCTCTAACCACTGAGCCAACCTGCCGCGCACTACACTACACACAATTCTAAGTTATATACCAACTAATTTAACTTGTTTCTTCTATTTTTCCTCTAGGTGGAGCTCAAATGGCATCTATTTAGACCCAAAGTTCCAACTAACCAACTTCAATCTGTCTTAGTTTATAATGAAATATGTAAGTAATTAATGGTTCAAGTACTTATAACAAGAATGCAACCTAGATTATAATTATTGTTTTCACCACCCGTTTAAAAATATAAAAGTTCATTTCATTACCCATTCTCCACGTAGTGTGCTGTCTGTTCAGTAATGACAGATTGTAAATGGTTAGTTGGAACTTTGGGTCTAAATGGATGCCATATGAGCTCCACCTAAAGGAAAAATAAACTAACCAAACAGCATTATTTAGTGTATAACTGAAAATTGTGTGTAGTGCAGGGTGCGGCAGGGTGCCTCAGTGGTTAGAGCACCAGATTCCGAAGCAGACGTACCCAGGTTCGAGTCTTGTCCGCGGCAAATTCTGGCCAGTACATAATGAGCTCCCAATAAGGACGAAACCGGTCTACTGGATGAATTTCCTTTTCTACACTATACAATTCTTAATTTATACTGGCATATGAAAGTAATTAATGGGTCAGATGATTATATCAAGATCGCAAACTGAATTATAATAATTGTTATCACTGCCCGCGCAACGATTGTTCGTTTACTAATATATAGTCTTAAATTCGTGCATTGAGTTTTGGCTTGAATATCGTTACATTTAATACATGCTTTCTATAAAACATTTGTCCCATTTCTACATCTCCTATATGTTTAGAAAAATTTTTCATAAAAATACAGAAGTTAGAAACAACAAATACGTCTATTATTTACTTAATGTGTCGTATCGACAGTAAACTCACTTCTAATAATATCGGATGATCAATAAAGAAACGGAAATTGTTTAAAAATATTGATTTTGGAAATATTTAATACACAATTAGTTATTAATCTTATCAACGGGAAGTGTATAGTTGCCAATATTCCCCAACGTACTATCATTTGACCTTATATACCTGTCATTTTACACGCACAATCAATAAATTTCTCTATACATTTAAAAATATCAGAGTGCAACATAGGAAGTAATTAAGACATTGTTTATGTTTCCTCTATAATTAGTTCAATTGTTTGTGTTTCTGAATAATGAACAAATGTATTTATTACATTTAATCAAAGATCCTGTTTCACAGACATGTCAGAAGTTTTCAACTGATAGAAAATCGTAAATCTAAAAATATAAGGAATAATAAAATATTTTAAACATATATTTATTAGAAAATGTTTGACACTTGCCTCATTAATAGTTAACTCAGATAATTGTAGCAATTGTGCACCTTAACAGAATTAATGTTAGATTTCAAACCAGAAATTTTTTAAAGTTAACAATATTCTGTGCAACAGGATATTTCCCAATTATCAGATCCGCATTATTTCATAAGTTGTTTTCCAAATTATTTTCTAGTGTTTTAAAAAAAAGTGGAAAATACTTTTACGCGGCTTTAGTTACACTTACTAGCAAATTATTTAACAATTTATATTTTATTAAGTAAGCCTTTAACAAAAATTTGTGTTTACGTATGTGAAGAATTCTGGCGCTGTAAGTTTATTTTGAAGGAACGTCAACGATTTCATAGCAAACACTATTGTTACATTGTATAACCGGGCGCTGTTTATGTTTGCCTTTGTCAGTATTCCTTTTAATTTGAAATAAATCCATCATAATATGATAAAAGTAAAATCACATAATCCATGAAAAACAGATACCTTAGGCAAGCAGATATAAACATACAGAGATTAAAATAAATAGACTTCTGAAATAAATTCATTACCCATGTGTAACCTCACAAGCTATTAAAAGCAACCACGATGGACTTCTTAATTAAATTTGTCGAGAATTTAAAGTACTTTATATCTGATAGAATGCAGGAGGATCTTAGGTTCATGATAATTGCTGATTCCAAACTACGCTGGAAATTAAAATCAATAGTAAACTATTTAATTATTCGAATAATTCTATTACATTTCTTTAACTTAGACAACAATTTTCATAAAACTATGAGGAACAGAGAAAGATAAAGATAACACATTTGCATTTAAAAATATACATGTTAATAAATCTGATCATGCACGTCGTTAAGTAGTGTTTGGACATACAATTAACTTGAAATGTGTATTACTTATTGAGTAATTAGCAACAAATTTGTTTAAATGAGTCCAAAAGTATATGCAAATGTCGGCATGAAGAAAGTGTAATTCCATGTACATGTTCGTATTGTGCTTACAGGAAATTTGTTAAAGTCGAGTGGTACAATCATTTATACAGTATTAGAATTAACGCCATATAAATACTTCGATAATGCAACTTCAAAGACAAATCATCATATGATATTTATACCTAAACAGGAAAGAGTACATACACAATGTTATTGCGATTCTGCGACTGTTTATTGTAACAGCAAAATGGTTGGGAAAATATCGAACATTTACTGGTTACTAACACCAAAAACTTCGAAAAGTTTAAATTTCAACAAAAGCGAGATTTAAAACCATTCTTAACACTAGTATCTCTCGAAAATCCATACATTCTGGTGTTAAACGACAGCAGTTATAAAACTTCGTGGTATTCATGACATCATCAAATTAAACATATAATAGTTGAATCTAATTTGTTGCAGAGAACTAATATACAATCAAATGTATATTTTAAATTTTTTACCTAGAAACGAATTAATTTTCACAGAACCGGGAGTATATATAAGAATTAGCATGAACGGAAGGTATAATCCCATGTTCATGGAATTTTCGTGGTTACAACTGATTCATCGATAGGAGTTGGAACAATACCCTAATCCTAATATATGTTTGGTCAAGTAATGAGAGACATTTGGATGGTATAATCTCCTACGCAAAGTAATATAAAAGCAGTAACGTAGTCAAGTTTTTATGTATTATTTAGATACGCAAACTAAAAGAAAGCTAAAAATATATACTATAAATTGATTCAATAATGGCTACCAATATATTGGTGTTTTTAAATACCAACCCTGTAAAATAGTGCAGCACAATGGCTTCGGGATAGGAAAACTTTTCTAAAATTTGGAATTACGATTAATTCTGGACACATTATAATTCAGCAAATAATTACATTCTGGCATCGGCCAAATGTAGTTGTTAAATTTTTAGGCATTCATGAAATACTTAAATAAATTTTATAAGAAAAAAATATTCAGTTTTACGAAAATCCTATATATATATATATATATATATATATATATATATATATATATATATATATGTATATATATAATTGTTTATTAGGAACTGCGTACCTAGTAACAAATTATTTCAAATAGGACCAGAAGGATATACAAATGCCAGCATGATAAATATGAATAATTTCCTGTAATGATGCGTTTCGTGCTTACTGACTCGTTATTTAATGCATAAATTGAATTGGTCATCAAGTCGCATGGCTGAAAGCGTTACATGATGTTAACTCCGTTTTTATTTAATACACATTCGCATCGGAGAATGCACCGTCCAACTTCCTCACATTTCCTGACCAAATCTATTGTCTGTATAGGGCGCATTACCGGCTTTTTCGCATTAGTCGTCAGTGTGCACCAAACGCGTGATTGCATGAATTTAAAATCTTCGGGTCAGGTTTGAACTAAATTGTTATTAGGTACACAAAATTTAACACACAATTGCATATACATTAGTTATCTGCACCAATGTAAACATAACAATGAACTGGGCTGGTTGTGGTCGCAAATAAATGATCAATCGTAATAGTTCATCAAAATCCATTAGAATATGGTCGAGAGATGATATTTGGAATAACCCGACGTTGAAAATTAGCTAAACAGATTATTAACAAAGCACAAACTAACGTATCAGGCCACGTTTGCACGATTCGGAATCAGAACTTTTCTCTAGCCAAAGCTTCTTAAAATATTTATTAAGATTGACTTATATGTAAAATTTTGTAATGACTTTTTTGTAATCAAGTCAAGATTTATTCAGAGTTCAATACCTCATCTTATTTTGCTTGATAGTTTACTGTATCTATTAATTTAGTTCATTTACAAACAAAACCACTTAAAGATGATTTTTTTTTGATATCCCATTTTTACATTATTACTATGCTCTTTATTTTGGCAGAAAATATTATCAAATTTTGTGTCGATCATACATTTATTGTGATTTCATATCTTAACTAAGATTATCATCTTTAGCTTAGCATGTATTTACTACTTATATATATATATATATACATTTTTTTTTCTCGTTTCTAAACTCATATGTGACCCTCGAATAACTTATTTTATATTGAAAGGATAACAAAATGATCTGAAGGTTGCAAAGTGAATTGACATGAAATTAATTTATTTTTAGTTCAATTTGCGATTATGCTTTTCATTCTTGCATAAGTTCTGATGCAATTAGTTTATCTATAAAGCATCGTCTTTGTCAAACAAATTTCGGTTATTGCAGTTAGTAATTATCTTAAATGCCACATCTGGAGAATACACGTGTGATGTTTCGAAGATGTTTTGCGCAATTGCAGACGTATATGCCCCATTTGATTTTTAAAAAAATGCGTTTAATTTACAATGTTCTAAATGCGATTAATTAGCCGTCTGGTAGTTCAGCCTACGAAAGTTTATCGACAACTTGCGCACATATATCGATAAATAATATTTCTTGTCGACATTAAAGGTTGGTTCTCTTTGATTTTTGGTTAAGGTAAGTTTGTTACCTTAAATAACACTCGTAGTTTAGCTGCATTAAATTTGCGTGTTAATGCCACTTCAGCTCTCTTTTGTGCTATTCGGGAAATTGCACTCAATTCAAATGGGATGATCAGGTAGATTGTTTTCTTTTCTGGTCCGAAATCTGACTGTTTTTGTTGACTTTCTCCTTTAATAATTAACTCAATTAATTGTCTAGTATAATGATTAGAAATTAGAATATTCTTTGCCTTTTAAATCTATACTAACCATCCTGTTAATTCTTGAAAATCCGCTGCGAACTGTTGATAATTTATATTTAAAAAACAGGAATATTCTGTAATGCAAAGGAAAATATCATCAAAGTACCGTATGTATTTAGTACATTTACTAACGTCTTTCTTTAATGATGTGTTCTCCAGATGGCCTATGAAACACTCATTTAACACTGGAAATAGGTTGCTCCCCATTGCCACACCGTTACTCTGTTTGTAGATGCTTCCAATAAAGCGAAATTGTAAGTCTTTCTTTCATAATAAGATAAGCTTGCATAGAATGTGACTTGGCACCGGAGATGATAATACGTCCTGTTCTACCGCTTGCAATATAATGTCAGTGGTTTCATCAATTAGAACATTTGTAAACAAAGACGTAACTTCAAAAGACACCATAATCGCGTTTTCCACATTTAAATTTAAATTCTTTTACAAACAAAAAAGAATCTGACACCGAACAATTACCTTGTATAATCAAGGCTGAGCACCAAATTCTCACGCAGACGTGCCCAGGTTTGAACCCTATTAGCCGCAAATTCTGGACAATACATGATGAGATCCCAATAAGGACGAAACCCGTCAACTGAATGAATTGCCTTGTCTACACTATAAAATTCTTAGTTTATACTAACATATGTAAGTAATTAATGAGTCAGGTGCTTATACCAAGATCGCTACCTTGATTATAATTATTGATATCACTGCTCGCGCAACCAGTGTTCGTTTAATAACCTAGTAGTTTGCGTAATGGTTCCAGTGTACGGAATAACCTGGAACGGAGTATTGACCACTAATATTATTGATTTAATAGGGCACTATTTAAAAGGGTTTTTGATAATCCGTACATTGTTGGTCCAGACGAATAAAGTCTTTTAATCTTCATTAATTAAACCAGCATCTGTTAAACCAGCATCAGCTACTCTGTGCTTCACTTTGTCTATTTCATCTGTTTATTCACTATACGCGTGAATTGTTTATTGTCATTCAACGCGTTTTCAATTATTTATATATACTCGTCTTGATCGTTATAACAATGTTCGTGCATTTATAACCCATTTTTATTCTTATGTCTGCATTTCTGCTGATAGCTTTAAGCGCATTTAAATGTTTCTATGTTAATGAATGCTGTACTGCGCATTTGAACAATTTCAGATTTGAAGCTTAATGAGTTTAATTTGCTTCAAACCAGGTTTCATAATCAGTGCTTGTAGGTCTAAAGTCGGATATTTTTCAAATAGCAATTAAAATGCTATCTCAAAATTAACATAACTTCGGCCCATCCATAGTGCCACTTTCGTTAACTAATCGACTGCTTTTCGTGATTGGTTAAGTACACGTTTGTCGACTACAGACGGTATTAACTCACACGAAATCAAAGGACTTATATCATTTGCTAATTAATTCAATATCCTTACTTTTTTATTTTCCTTCATAAAATCTGGCAAAAATATCAGAAATATCATTCTTGAAAGTAGACAGTTCGTCCCACACACAATATGCACACCTGATTTCTGTGTGCAACAATGCTTCAGTTTCTTTAAACTGTTCAATTCTGGAACACACCAAACTTGTAGGAATTCTTTAATTGACCTGTAGTTTATACTTTGCTCACCTAGGAATTTTAATTGCCTAGCACACACCTAATAATGCTATTTCACAATAACGTTCCTTGCGCTCTGCATTTTGACGTCACTAGTTCATCTAGGTATTTAAAGAAAACGACATTTTATCAGAAATAAATACATTGCCTTCTATTCGTAAAAAATGAACAATTCTTCCTATATATATATATATATATATATATATATATATATATATATATATATATATATATATAATTAGAACATCACATCACGTGCAAAGTAAATTTCCAACAAAGCCTTTACTGCTTGCATAAATCTGGTTTCAGTTTGTTTATCAATAGAGCTTCGTATGTGGCTAGCTTATTTCTGTTATTGCATTTACTAATTACCTTAAATGTTACGTCTGGAGAACATACGTATGAGGTCTCAACGATGTGTTGCGCAATTTCAAATGTGTGTTTACCATTTGATTAGAAACGGGCATTTACGTTGCAACGTTATTCAATTTGAGTAATTAATCGCCTGGTCGATCGGCCTACGTAAGTTGACCGACAACTTGCTATTGTGTATTTGGTAAATAATATTTGAGGTCGACATTTACGGCTATTTCTCTTTAATTGCTGGTAAATGAAAAGGTATTATCTTAAAATACAGAATTAGTTTAGCTTCTTTAAATGTAAGAATAAATTCCGCGTCAATATCGGAAATGAGTTAGATACATCCGAAGATTCATGGCTAAGCAAAATGCAGCCGGATTGATACAAGCAGAAATAAAAACTTACTTCATACGTTCCCGATATATAAACTTACAATTTTGCTCGGCATTTCCTTTTATAAATCAAGACATTTTCATGTGTAGATACTTATAAAGAATATAGCAAAGAAACAGTTATTTTAGCTCATAAACTTTCTTTTCTATTTTTGACATAGCAAAGGTATCATGAACTTTATTATTGCTCGCATACCAAAATAAATCTTATGATTTTTCATCAATACTTTATTGAGGTTGATCACACAGGGCTCCACATTTGATCTAAAGTCCCAACTACCCACCCATTACTTTCACTATGGAACAGACACTGTGGTACCTTATTAAATTATAGTATAATAACAGGATATTTTAATATATATCCTGTCAATTTAAAATTGCCATTGCATGATATAGCAAATAGAGATCATAAATTATATTGGTTTCTTCGTTATTATCCACTCCTTAATTACTGGCCAGAATTTCCGCGGCCGTTTCTGTCTGGGGCGAATTTTGTTCAGTCCTCCAGTTTATATACAACACCAGCGTAAGAAAATTTAATAAAAGTATTGAAATCCCAGTTTACTTAATGAATTGAGTATACTATTGCATGCATTGTTTGGTTTAAATTGACAATATGCATTTAATAAAATCTTGCCGTTGCTCTTTATTACACTATAACCTCCAGGGCTTGCACGGTAACTGTTCTGAAAGGACAGATGGCGCCTGCCTATTTGGAATTTAAGGTCAATAGCAATGGCGTATTTGCTCCAACTCAAGGTAAATCTAAGAAAAAACGGAAGTTGAGTTACAGTTGAAAATTGCATGAAGTGCTCGGCATGTTTGTTACAGTGGGTGAGGCGAAAAACTTTAAAGATTTTACGGGTTCGGAAATTCTAGCAATTACTTAATGAGTGCCCAATAAGATCGGTATCAATCCACTTAATAACTTGTGTCTGCTATTGTATTCTTTGCTTAGTTTATATTGACAAAACCTAGATATATGAATATATTTATTTATTTGTTTACGCACTGTCCTATATTTTGGCGTCATGCACTTTCTTTTTCAGTATTTCATGTCCAAAGCAAGAAATATCTCGCTGTGAAGTTTTTATGTGACTGGTAGTGGAATGTTTTGTCGACATATGGACAATTTTGTATTTTGTATAAGATACGATTTCCATAAGTTCTTTATACTAATGTGCAACATTAAAAACGACTAATTACTTAAGCAAATTAGACTTAAAACAATGCATTTAGGGCAACAGTTTTTTCATGAATTCTACAATATTCCTATTGTTTTGCAATTTGTTTCGTGTTCAATTTTAGCTTGCCTAATCCTTTACTCTTATTGACGTTTTTTAATATTGAAATTATTATTCTTTGTTGAAACTTATTATTCATTCGTCTCGTTTTATGCATGTTTATATTGTATCATTTCGTTTTCAGATTAAAACTTTGAACTTTGTTTTTAATTCCGTTTGATTCAATAGCAATTTCTGATGTATTTTTCCTGTTCATTTGTATAATTACACAATTCTTTGTAAATTTAACAAAAGATACATTGTGTCAATTTATGTAACAGATCATTTAATTCATCAAGTGATTAAAGTCTCCTTCCAAAAGGTCACAGATAGTTTCGCATTATTAAAGTAGATTTAGCTAAATAAAAATAATATTTTCAAAGTATTTCATACTAATGTAAGTAAAAAAATATTATAAACTATTTTCCGGTGAGATCTTCTGTGAATAAAGCTTCTTATTTCAATGTATTTTATTAAATATGTTCGGTATTTCGGATGACATTATGAGAAAATTTAGATACTTAGCATTGAAATTTCAAACCGACAATCTAAGTTTAAATTGAAATAGCCGCGAATATAACTGTAAATTCTGAACACCAAAACTCGAACGTTAAAGAAGAAACCGACAATACTATGATTTAGTTTTATCCCCATACTATCATTTACTCAGTAAATTTAAAAATCGCATCTTACCTTTTATTTGTCGACTATTACAAATTCAAACCTATTCTTCAATATATCCGCGATAAACAGAGAATTAAAATGCCGTTGTACCTTGCGAACCGCTGTCGTGGTCTTTTTTGTTGTTTTTAATCCTCCCTTTTCTTGTGCGGGACATTTGATAGCACTCGTAGGATTGTAAAAACTTGAATCCTTACCATGTACAGGTGCACTAATTTAAGTTTGCCTTGATTTATGAGTTCCCAATAGTTCCTTCACTTGGAAACCGTTCATCAGCCGCTATTACGCCCTTTAACCACTATATATATTTTGGTCAAAAATGTGGGATATTAGGACGGTACAATCTCCTAGACGAATGTATAAACCTGCAATTGTGAAGCTAATATCATATAGAGTCTTAGACAATGCGACTTCAGCGCTAACTCACACTATATAATATATATACCGAGTCTGTAAATGGTACTAACACTATGGCTATTGTGTTAGTAACCGATACCAACATTTTAGTACCGAAAAGGTACATGGTAATAACACTATGGTTGCCGAGTCGGTACATGGTACCAACATGATGGATATCAATATATGCTATAGTTCACCGAAATTAAGAATTACAACTATTTCTGAACAACTGTTACTCCAGTAAATCCATACACTCTGGCCTTGATCGATATCAGTTATCAAATTTCGCGCTAAGCATGACATGATTCAATTCAATTTATAACATTTGAATACTGTTTGTTGCGGCGAACTAATATATATGCAAGTATGTATTAGGTGTTGCGAACCTAGTAACAAATTACTTCAGTTGTGAACTGAATGATAAACTAAAGGGAGCATGAACAGGAAGTATAATCTCATGCACATTCGAACACATGAGTTGCCAGTGATAATGGAATCTGTGCCATACTGGTCAACATTTATTGTCTCTATGTCTACGTCACTGGAAATATAGTAATTCCTGTCCTTTCACCAGTGTCTATTGTTCCGGTGGCCTGTTGTTAAATTAAAAATAAATTTCAAGCATACACAGATTTTATTCAAATTGAAGAAAAAAAATTATTTTGTTGATTAAATTGCAAAAATAGAAGTTAATTAGTTCAAAATGAAATTTATGATAGCTCATTTTTCATAACAAATTTTCTTATTTACTTATGATAAAACTAAATTATATTGATAATTTCACAAATATAATCAGTCACCGATTAAGTGGTATGTTCGGAAGTATGTTTTGATTATCTCAAATAATATATAAGATAGGCATAAACTGTCGGTGTGAAGAACTAATATATATATATATATATATATATATATATATATATATATATATATATATATATATATATATATATTTATTTATTTATTTATATATATCACATGGAACGTTGGGTATGGAGTACTTAGTAATAAACTTGTTCAAAAAGAACCAGAAAAATAAATCAAAAACAGATGAAACGAAAGGTTAAATCTCATGCACAGATGCGCTTCTGGCTTTAAAGTCGCAATTTCGAAGACTTTAAACGTACTTAACTCCATCACCGCATGAATTTACATTCTTATATTAGATTTTGCAATTTAAATTACCAAAATTTAGCGGGTACACTGAGATATAATTGCTTCTGCTGATGAGTTTCCTGTAATACGTCTATGATTACATTAGACGATCTACATAATTTGAAAAAAACGAAGATATATATTTTTACAATATTCCTGAATAATCTAAAATGGATAGCGTGCTAATTTGATTTGGTTTTAGTATTCCAATCATGGAATTACAAAATTGAAATAACACCAACTTCATTCTTGACTGACGTCACACTTGCAACTTCCAAAATTCTTTTATGATATATTCATATATATATATATATATATATATATATATATATATATATATATATATATATATATATATTTATATTTATATATATATAGCGTAACATTTAAGTTATTTCTTACAAGCAATAACGGACGGAAGCTAGCCATAAACAAATTGCAGCCGGATTTGTGCAAGCAGAAGAAGCCCGCTTAGGCAATGCGCTTGAAGTGGAGGTGATTCACGCATATGATTGGTTGCTCACTTTTTTCACACACTCTCCATGTTTACATTTTTAATTTCTTTTATGCTTCAGTATATATATATATATATATATATATATATATATATAAAAGAGATTTTCATTTCTAGCTACTTGAATAAAATAAGAGAAAGGAATCGGTCTCTTGTTTTTGTTAAAATTAGTTTACCTATTTGCACACTGAAATGGTACCATGAACCATAAGTTTGTAGATTGCTTCATTAATTCAAAGTTTCGAAAAAGCGCATAAGAAAGATGATTCTTTGCCTTTCTTAGATGTTATACTAAAGAAATATACTAATTGTAAATTAAACAGAACATTTTACCATAAACCAACCTGGTCTGCACAGTATTTGTATTACAGCAGTTTTGTGCCGTTTCAATATAAATTATCAACAGTTCATAACTGCTTTTCAAAAATAGACAAGTTAGTGAGTCCAGATTCAATAGGCATCGAATATAATAAAGCAATATACGATTTAATGTCTAATGGCTATCCTAGACAATTAATTGAATCAATTTCTGATAGGAGAAGTACACAGAAACATAAGTATTTCGAACAAGAAAAGAAAACAGTCCACCTGAACATCCCGTTTATGTTGGATACAATTTCCGGAATAGCACAAAGGTTTGTTGTAGCGGTATTAACAAACACGTTTACTGCATCTAAACTACGATTGCTATTTAAGGTAACCAGCAACAAAAAAAGAAACAGCCTTTAACGTCGACATGAAATATTATTAACCAATAACCATGCGCAAGTTGTCGATCAGCTGCCGTGGGCCGATCGACCAGACGTTAATTATTCGAATCAGAGAACATTGCAACTTAAATGTCTGTTTTAAATCAAATAGTGAATACACGTCTGCCAATGGGCAACACATCGTTGAAACGTCATTCATGTGTACTCCAGACGTAGCATTTAAGATAATTGCTAAATGCAATAACGTACAAAGCCTTATGGATAAACAAATTTCAGCCGGATTTAAGCGAGCAGAAGAAGCATGTAAAGGCATTGAGCTTGAACTGTATACACCACACGCATTTAATTGTTTGTTCTTCTATTTCACACACTCTCCATGTTTATATTTTTCTATTTTTATTTGGCCTTCAATTTATATATAAATAGATGTTCATTTGTAGATACTTAAGGAGAATAGTAGAAAGGAACGGTTATTTTATATGAAAATTTTCCCCCTTTTTTCACATGAAAAGAATATCGGATAAATATTTTCTTATATATACTATGAGCTTGCTATATACTTACCATACATACTATTTCTACGAATAATGATATTCTATGCACAATTATTTCAAATATCAGGAAGAACTACTCTAGTTTGGAGCAAA
The DNA here is from genome assembly GCA_029291075.1 of Eudiplozoon nipponicum. NCBI lineage: Eukaryota > Metazoa > Platyhelminthes > Monogenea > Mazocraeidea > Diplozoidae > Eudiplozoon > Eudiplozoon nipponicum. Next base: position 8,100 of record JAQBSW010001417.1, on the reverse strand, counting down.
ATTCTACATTATTAAGCAAAATATAAGAAAACACACCTAGGCATTTCCCCGTAAAATTTAACCAACACGAACCGCGTGCAAAGTTAGCCAGCGCACCACATTGTTACAAGAAGCATTTCAAAGTTATCCGAATTATGAAGAAGACGCATCCGAGTGGACTCAGATAACTAGAATAACGCATGACACTGAGGCTTGACACTCATGTTGCAAGATTCGCGGTCGTTACATATGAGGACGGTGCGTATGTTTGACGAAATAAATTCGCGTTAATTATTTGCAAATAAAAGTAAAATTAAATACGAATCATTAAATGATGTAGCTATTTTTTAAACTAACGTTATTGTCAGAATTTTTTACTTTGTTCACACCTGAGGGTGATATAGTTTTGGTTTATTTCTTAAAATTTAACCTTTCTGGAATTCTTGTGCGGCCAATAGGGCTATCCGGGCACACAATTCACAATCAAGTCAGAGAAGACCAAAAGACTCCCCCAACGGTCTGAAGCACAATTTTAAAAGTAAAATCTGAATATAATTGTCTTCCTAAAGCTACCATTTTGAAGCGATCGGCGCAATATTTTAATCGAATAAAAAAATGTCCTCTCTTTAAGCACACCGTGAATGCTGTTGCCAGATGAGAACATTGATATATGGCGCTTTTCAAATCCTGTATAATTTACAAAGTAGCACATATATAAGACGTAAAAATAAGCCCTCAGTAAACACAATCTACAAACATATACAGCAAAAATGCATTAAAAGCCCGTCACCGTCAGGGAACTGGGCAATTTTAGGGCATACACTTGGAACAAAGCTCTAAGCTGATTTCACGAATTTACCAGCTTCGCATAAAGAAACGTCAGAAAAATGTTCTCACATACGCCTAGCCCTTTAAATCAACCATTAATTATCCAATCGAAGTATATTTTATTTCTATTAACATAAATCTGTATTCCAATGGACATAAATCAACAAAACCATCGATTATATCCTAGTGTCCGACCATACCCGGCTATCCGTTAGACCAGCGTCATCAATCATTCAAATGAATTGGAAATAATTTAAGTAAAATCAGTCATGCTAACAAAATTAAAATCATTATTAACAATAGCCGAAACCTCACAAATATAAAGGGCATAAATAATGTAATTTGCAAGATCTGCATTGTAACACTGAGAAAAACTCAATTGAAGCAAATTTTAGCATGACAGACAATATATGTAGAAAATGTTTGCATATTGAATAGTAGAAATTGTGAATTTTATGTGAAAGTGAGAATCTACTTCGCCTGCGCACAAACCCATAATAAAATACACGTAAAACCTGAACACATTAGTATCCACGAGTCACTCGAACGATTTTGGATAATAAAATATAATAAAAATTAGAATTTGACGAGCTCGTACTTATTGAATTATTTTTTCGAAATGATTGCAAAAGAAACTATACAATTTGTCCACAATCATTATACTCTCGATTATACAAAGACTTCATCTAAATTTACACATACATATATTGAATTGAAATTATATGGCGAGGGTTATGGTTATATATATATATATATATATATATATATATATATATATATATATATATATATATATATATAATTTATATACATCCTTGGTTTTCATTTGATTATGTGGGTGGCAACTAATCTGACTCGGTTTTACTTATTATTTTTGCTTGGGTTGATTTGTAAGTGTAAATGCGTATGTGTCTGTGCGTCTGTTTTCTTATAGGGGTGTTTCGCATTATATAGCAAATTGACGTCTGAGATCTGGTCAATCTTGTATAGATGCGTTGGCTGTCACGTGAACGAACCTTATTTTCTATAGTGTTGTCTTTTGTTTCGCCTTGTTCCTCACTGTCATTCTAACCACGTGGTAGTAGCACAGGGTGTGCGGAATGTAGTGTTGAGTGATCATATTGTCTTTGATCTTCCTGTCGATGTTCAAAATTGTTGTGATACCGTATGTACAGCTGTTTTATCTTCTTCAGTTTGTTGCCAATCCGATCGAATGTTGACTCACCGCGGATTGCGTTCGCGGGTTTTTGCTTTGCAATATCAGTTTGGCACAGATCCGATGGACTCCTATTTCAAAGTACGCATCGATCTGAACTTTGGATTGGCTGGGTGCTGACTCGTCCCTTTCTTCCAAAGGCTTCAACATCGTTCATACTAACTACTGGAAATGAGGTACGAAGATTGGATTGTAACTCAAATCTAAGTTCAAATCGATGCGTTCTTTGAAACAGGAATCAATCGGATATTTGCGAAACTGATATTGCAAAGCAACAACCCCCGAATGCAGCTCGAGGTGAATCAACGTGTGACGCTCGTACTGCGCAAAACCCTTCAAAATAAATCCGATCGAATGCTTGTTGAATTTGTTCGAGTGGCTGTTTGCCCTTGCCTAGATGCTAGTAAATTATTATTGGGTTTTGTTATTCGTGGCCAGTCGAATAGAATTTCATGTTCATGAAACTTTTCAATGTTTAGGTTCGGCGCTTGCCTTTTATATATATATATATATATATATATATATATATATATATATATATATATTTGGACGTCAAAACCTTCATTTACATACAAATTTCAATGTACCTGCAACGCTCAGTACAGCGGCAGATCAAAAAAGAGGCTTGAAACTAGAATAAATTAGCATCTCCCTCAAAAACTATTAAAGAGGGGTGCAGCTCCTGCACAAAAATGAGCAATTTGTGCCATACTACTATCCCACACTCTTGACCAAAATATATAGTGGTTAAAGGACGTAATACCGGCTCCTGCTGATGAGTCGCCAGTAAGCACGAAACGAATGTGAATGAGATTAAACTTTCCGTTTATGCTGCCTTTCGTTTATCCTTCTGGTCACAACTGAAATAATTTGTAACTAGGTTCGCAACAACTAATACATACTTGTGAGCAGGTACTACTAACAGGTCATGCTGTTAGTTGTAACAATTTTTCTGTTCTGGTCAAGGCAAAAAAGGAAAAAATGCTTCAGGCTTTTGAGCTTTTGCAATTTATAAGCTAAACCCTCCTTGAAAATGCAGAATGTAATTCAAAAATATTAAATTGGGATTGAACAAAAACATAACTAACAGGTCTATGTTCCGCAAAATACGACAAAATCATCAATTACGGACGCACTTACAATGAAATCGATGACACACCACATGACGTAACGCAAAAGGCGTGGTCTAAATTGCGCAAAACAGAGACTGACATAACGAAGAGGGGATTGGTTACGACAAATGTACAGTTGGGATTGGATAAATGAATATACTAACGAATCCAGAATAATGGCTGCAGATACTGGTAGAAATAATATGTAGTAGTCAAATATATATATTTAATATATATATATATATATATAATTATAAGAATATATATATATATATATATATATATATAGTCTACATAAACAAATTATTGCATTAGGTAGCAGGAATATTTTATCGAGCCGACCGGTTTCATCCCTATTAGTTATTAGTCAAGAATTTTCCATGATTTGCCATGACCGTGGCATTGGAATCCTGCACTTGCTCATTGAGCGTAGTGGAGGAGTTTCATGTCTCTATAGTGAATGCGCTACAGTTCGAGCCTAATGTGGAGCATTTGTAGCGAAATTGGCCTACTACATGAATATCATTTGCTACCTGATGCAATGCTCGTTTTATACCAGCAAGATACATATAAATTAACATGCGCCACAAAACATTCGTTTAACATCACTTCCCAGGTGGCATGTTATCCGTTTAATATGGTCCAACTGAAGTAATGGCTATCAAAATTTATTATAATTAATACAGTTAGATGCCGTAGTAGGAAATGTGCAGCGAATGGGTGCAAGACTCGGAAGCATATGTGCGATGTTTCCGACCTCAATCGTAGCAAATACTGGCAAGTACTTGACGAGTTTCCATAAGTACAAAACCACTCTTCTTCAAGAACTACTCTTGATAATTGATGTCATGCTTAGCTTTTATTAACGAAATACCATTTTACATGTTTGATGTTAATGTTCGTTTAGTTTAAAATGGCTGAGACAAAATTTTTATTCTATATACAACGTCATTGTTATATAAGAAAAATGAAAACTTGACAGCTTAAATCAGAAATATGGCCAAATACTATTCTCTTTAAATCAAGTTTGCGAGCTTGAAGTAAACACCAATCCCATTTTATTTAACCGGTCGTCGAACAACATAACAAAACTACCACCAGCCGCAACGCACTGACGCGTTTCGATCTTCCATGATCATTAGTAAACGACTAATTTGTTTGAAACTAAGTAACACATTCTGCATGCTCAGGCTACTAAACACTGTCTTTCGAAATTCATTGCCAAAAATATATTTTAAAGCATGTAATGGATTTATTCTATCATATTATGACTACTATCACCTCCTCCAAACTGGTCAGGTGGTTCAACACGCGCTGTCCACTTGATTGTGAGCCAAGCTGGGATCTATACTGTTTTATGTTGATGAATGAATGGAGCTGACGTTGGTTAATGATGCGAAGGCCAAAACAGGAGAGACCATCCCTGCATAAATAAACCCAGGAGTGTGCTCGCTACCGAGAAACAGGAAGAATCCATTTGTTAGCTCGTATACTGGATGCTGCGTTTCCGATCAGAAGATGGGCAATTGATTATCTTCGTTAATTGTAATTAGTTTGTTCGGGAACTAATAACCTGATCCGTTTTGATCTGTTTTCAGGATTTTTCACTGAAAAATAAATGTTATTAAAGTTTTTAAATCCTATTAATTGAAGCATTCGTCTAGCCAGATTGATTCGAGAAGAATTATCTTGCAATACTGAAGATTGGCATAGGCCGGGTCGGCTATAGGAGGATAACGTAGCTCTTGGTAGTTCAACAGGCGTTGACCTTTACACCTGGCTCGCAAACATTTTGGTTGAAAGTGTGATTTATGAATGCACAACGAAACAAAAAACAGACTTTACTTAAACAAGTATTGATTGCGTGGGTAGTGATAATAATTTTGAGAATCCAACAAATCCCATAAAGTATAAATTTGTCTGTATAAACTAAGCGTGGTATGAGGCAACAAAGGCAATTAATCCAGCACACCGGGTTTTCCATGTTGCAAACTCTTCATGTGTAGCCTGGATTTTTGCTGCAAAATGGGGCTCTTACCGGGGAAAATTTGCTTCGTAATCCGTGATTCTATGCACAATGCCACCCCATCAAACGGCAGGCACTGCATATGAAATATGTACATTAAGGAGAAAACTATGTATTTGCAGATAAAATGCATGAATTTTGCTCACATAATGGTAACTTTCTTGCGCCAATCGGTGCATATTAATAATTAAATGAACCAATTTTATATGAGACACTGCAAACTGATGGAATTCCATGTGGTATCCTGACTGTGTGTTGTAATTTGTTTAAAATTGACAAAAAAATATTTTTCCGTGTAAGATATAGCTAAATCGTTTTTGGCAGTGCTAAATAGCATTCAATTGTTACGTTAGTTGATGTTGTAAAATGTAACTAGCATCAGACACACTTACACTGTTAGACACTGTTCACATTTTTACCCGCGGCAACAACTGGTCTAACAAAAATGACTATCAAGGTTCAATATGTCCATTTTCGCGTATTCAGAGAAGTCGCCATTTGCCTTTATTGATAAAGCGATATTTTCTGCTATTACGGATTTCTATTTCCCTTAGCGACGATAACCGCATTGCTTTTGCACAGCGCATAAAAAGTTTAGGGCAGAAAAGACATTTATTTTTTGACATATATACATATATATATATATATATATATATATATATATATATATATAGGAAGAATATCCATTTATTGGATAGATGGATGTAAATTAATCAGTAAATCATTTTTATTTGACCAACCCAAAATATTTTTAGTAAGCGTACTTAACCTAAAATGAAATTAGTACATTGTTTTGTCATGCTTAAAGGAAATATAATTATGCGATCAAGAAAAAGATTTAGCTTTAGTTAAATGTACTTGCATGTGAATAATTGCAAGAATCTGGAGCAAAAATAATCCTATCTATTTCTGATTGCCAAAATACTGTTAAGTTGTGTTTTACTCCTGTGCGTATTGTGTCAACCCTGAAGATGAGACTGGAAATGAGGTCTCGAAATATCGGGAAAAGAACAATGGAAAATCTTGTTCCAACGTCATTTTCAGTCAATCAGCTGATGAAAGGCTTAAAATATGAAGGGATAAACGAGAACCCATCAATCGAATCCAATAAGCAGAGCACCTGAAAATGATCAAAATTCAAGATTTTAACGACCTAAGAGTGCTATCAATTGTCCCGCACAAGATAAATGCGGTCAAATCCACAACAAGAAGGACAGCACTGCGCAAGAGAGTTTATCATTTAAAACATACAGTAAAGTAATTTTTGAAGGTCCAGGAGGATGAAACTGGTCTTCTTGATGAGTATGCTTAATTTAACCTGATAAATAATGTATAATAAAACTCTACTAGACGATTCAATCCGTATGGCGACAGTAATACGTTTCACCCTTAGAAAGAGAGGGGAAACACGTCAGAAAATCGATAACAATTTCTGAGGAGAAACCGAAACCCCTGGAAGAAACTTGCTTACAGATACAGATTTGTACGAATCTTGAAATGTTGTACGATTAGTCAGAAATATCTGACTCAAACAAATCTTGGAATTCCATTAATGCGTCCATTAATTTCAGAGGTGACACATTATAGCAGATATCTGATAAATGTTTGTACAAATCTTTGGTGCCAATTTAACGCATCATTAAAACATACACATATACATGATTCTTTATAATTAATCAAATTGTAGAACAGAAATGTCGCCAATGAGATAACGGTACAGGTGGATGAAACACGCCTGTTTCCAAACATTCCATTAAAACAGATTACTGTGATCTTCTGCGACTTAATGAAAATTGATTATTTAAGTGAAGTACATTAAAAAAATTATATTGGTCTACTTGGCCAGAGGTCACGTTACATGTAATGATGAGTAATTTCGCTACTTTTAAGGTGTAGCCACTGGAAGGTTTACAGCACAATTGCTAGTGGATTTTGACGTTCGTCATATGTAATATACTCGTCTACAGCAAATATATGAATAATTCAAGCTATTAAAAACCTATGTAGAGAAGTTAAATGTATTCATTTCACCAACATAAATCTGAACGAAATTTTATAATAGGCCGACAATTCTGATCCGATATCAAATTCACACTGGAGGGAGAGAAAAAGAAAAGGATTAATTTTTCTCGATGCCCAACTGTTTCAAGTGAATGACAGCAGGTTGAAAAGCCAATACAGCATAAATCTACGTTCACAAAATACTTCACCCATGCCAACAGCTGCATGCGCATATCTTACAACAGGTGTCTGGTGAATAAATTACTTAAAGGAGTTAAGAAGATATGCTCGAAGAACAATGCGAAGGTAGAGTCAGAGTATTTGAAGACGTTCTTGCAAATAAATAATTATTCAGATAATTTCATAGGTGATAAGAAGTAGATCTAGGCCAGGTGACGTAGCAGAACACAATAACAGAAATGTCTGTCTGAACCCAACTTACCTAGAATCAACAATAATAACTAGATACATAAACAGAATAAAGGGAGTAATATTCCACGCACTAAGTTCAATATCGTACATAACACATAGAGATTGACGTTTCTGAATGATAAATAGGCAATGCAAAATAGGCAAAAATTAATAAATTATAAGGCTTAACATATATATATATATATATATATATATATATATATATATATATATATATATATATATATATAAAATTATCAAATTGTCGAAAGATTCTAAACATCAAATTTTTTACCAAAGATGAAATAAACAACTCAAATTGGAAAAATATCTATACAAAGATAAATTTGATTTGTACGAAAAAAGTTTCAATTTTAAGACATGTTTTCGTTTAGCGTGAATAATCTGAGCATTATGCAATACTGGATTGCACGTTTGGTGGCATTATTTCTTTAGATCAAATTTGCGAGATTGGAGTAGACATCAATCCCATTATATTTAACCAGTCGTCAGACAACATAGCAAAA